>NDGN011536591.1:3130-14339 GCA_002564285.1 Tympanoctomys barrerae
CAGCATATTAATATGGCTTTACTTTTTATACCTCGTTTTTATACTTTTCTGCTGGATGATTAAAACCAAGGTAAAGCAAGACCTATATAATAAAAAATATAACTTTTGTATCTGAACAAGGTTAGTAAAATCCCCTCAGGATTTACCATGAAACCCTGTACAGCAGTTTGTAGAACCTTTGTCAGTGTCAGCCATGTGGATGAGTCATGGCCCTTGCTTGGCCAATTTGCTCCTAGAGACAACAGTGTTGCGAGTTGTGAGCATGTAGGTGGAATTAATTTTGAACTGCGGAACTAGGTTGTGATCTAGGTGGACTACAAGTCATCGTGTATGTTTTAGAACTCTATATTCTAAGGTGGAGTAAATAATGAAAAACAATTAGTGAAACGACAGTATGGATGAAATAGTAGACTCTATTATATAGGATATGTAATAGAGCATTTATTATGCCCAGGATGGATGACTATAGAAATAGATATTATTTTATGCCACTATCACTATATTGCTTATTATAAAAGTAAATACTTCTACCTCATTATCAGCTATAGCTTTTATTTCACTTTCCATTTTCCCTAACATTTTCATTAATTTTTATGTAATAGTTTTTCAAAAATACTGAACCCCGAACAGTATCTTTGGCAATTATGAAAGGAAGTTATAAGAAATTAGAGATTTTAAAGTTTTCATCTCATAAACGTGGCATTATTGTTTAAACAGTTTTAAGCTAGAAGAGCAATAATTTAGCAGAGCATGTTGCCAAAGAAACTCTCCCAGGTATCTGTCAGAGTGTTATTTAAGAAGAGTAAAATACCTCAGTCCAGCTAATTAGTAAACCCATTTATTCTTCATAAATTAGGTACACAGGAAATAATGCTATTGTTAGATTGAACATTTGAAAAGCACATGGAACAAATTTTGCTGTCAGGGATATAGCACCACACCGACATCTTGTTAGGAGTGGAATCCTTCAGGGCAACATTTTTAGAATCTATCAGACTTTGTAAGTTCCACAAATCCCAGATTGGCCAGCTTGCCTCTTGACTTGGACTTCCCATTTGACGTACACCTAACCTTATGCATATCACTTTCCAAGCACTACACTTGATTCAAGCACAATCCAACACCAGTTGGTCTCTTTTTAATTAATTAATTAATTAATTAATTTTTTTTTTAAAATTTAGCTCAGGGTCTAACAGGATCGTAATACACAGATTGGACTCATAGTAATCCTGTTTTCAGTCTCTGGTCTGTCTGTCTGTCTATCTGTCTGTCTCTCTCTTTTCTCTTTTTGTATTTTAGGGAAGGGTCTACAGAGTATTCAGGGTCTCACTACTAGATTGGATTTTTAGTAATCCATCTGTTTACAACCTCCCAAGAGCTGGGATTACTGACATGCACCACCGCGCCCAGTCTTAATTGCTGTCTCAGCACACCCTGGGGGTGAGGCCAGTAACGCAGGCCCAGGGATCGAACCTCCGGCCCCTGTACCTGCTTGTAGGCACTTTAATCTACTGAGCTACTTGGTTGGCCCTCTGTAGTCTCTTTTTATGTTAACCATTTATGATTTCTTGGTCTGCAAGAGGATTGCACCCAAAAAAGAGATTTGTGTATCCCAAGTTAGTATATACTTTAGCACATCTTATTAACTAAAACTTAACATGTAGAGTTTTTGATGAATCAAAAAAAAAATAAATGTTCCAATATGTATTTTTTTATTGTACCTGTTTTCTGTATCATGTAATTAATCCAGTTTCCCCTCTGGGATTTCCTTTAAAAGAATTTTGAGAATTCAGAAACTAAAGTTTTTTATTTCTTTATATTTTATTAGTACCACACGTATTTGGAGAACATTCATTCTTGATAGTTGTGACATGCATGTTTCATATTCTATTTATTTTTATGCCAACTTGCTCTTTCTCCTTTCTCCTCTCTTAGTGGCAAAGTCTATCCACTTGAAAAGATTTTAAAATTTCTAAAATCATAGACTACATTTATGCACATATGCCCCAACGTTTTGTCTGTGATGTACAGTTATGGCAATTCATCAAAACAAATTTGGTTCAGCACATCTGTTGTCAAAAAGTATTTTAAAAATAACATTGATTTATTTTGTTAATATAGATGGGCTTATATATGATATTCTAAATGCATAAGTATCTTTTTCATAATTTCATATTTTACATTAACATATTAGGAGCTGCTTTGATAAATTCTGATGTGTAATGTGAAGAATTTTTTTAATGTGAAGAATTTTACTTGTTTAATAATGAGTAGTTTTTATAAACTATATTGTTTATATATATGTAAACATATATAATCAAAGTTTAGTATATTCTTAATAATGTACCTGTGTTCCTAGTGCAGAAAAATGCTAGAGAATGAGTGTTTAAGTCTATAATTGATATAGTCAGTAAGACATGTATTTGAAAATTTCTTGTCAATATTAATTATATGTTATTTGAAAGCTAATGAATATATAGAACACATTTTTTATTTTTTGCTATTTATCTTAGATATTTGTTAAAGTCTAAATAGTTTTCACTTCTTATATTTGTTTCTTTTTTTAATTAAAAATTTTGGATAAAGGTGAAACAAGCCATATACTTTTTATTTTAGAGGTATGGTGTGTATAATGCGATTAAAATGTTAATGGAAGATTCTTATTCTTTTAAATTTGTTTTATGACCTATAGTTGTCTATCTTGGTGAATGAATTTTCTGTGTAAACAAGCTGAATGTATTTTTCTGCTCTCAGATTAAGGATTTGAAGGGCTGGACAAGTAGATCAGGAGATTAAAGCACCTGCAAGCAGGCTCGGGACATTGGTTAGATCCCTAGGCCTGCTTTGTGGCCCCGCCCCCAGGGTGCACTGAGATGGCAATCGAGAATGGGCTTGGGGATGCATGCCTGAAATCCCAGCTCTTGGGAGGCTGTGAATAGGAGGATCACTATGAGTACGATCTAGTAACGAGACCCTGAACACCCTATAGACTCTTCCATAAAATAAAAAAAAAAAGAAAAAGAAAAGAAAAAAAGATTAATATTTGGTGTCAAATCTAGTTGCTGTTAGATATATTAAGGAGAAAAGAGCTTTTAATTCTATTTATTCTCTCTTTGTTATATAAGTCTGAGATTTGGACCTTTAAAATATCTTTAAGAGACCTTTAAAAATTAGGAAACTTAAAGCTTTTCATTCTTTTTAAAAGAATTTCTTTTTTTTCTTCTGTCCGGGAGGCTCGGGGATGGAACCCCTGGCCCTTATGCCCGCTTGCAGGTGCATAAATCCGCTGAGCTGTTTGGCCAGCCCTAAAAGAACTTCTTAAGTCACAAAACACATGTCTGTTTAATCACCATAGTATTTAATCCCCACACTTTCTTTTTGCTGAGATTTTTTTTTATGTTAAAAGGTAGACATTGTTCAAAATGGAAAGAAAAGGCATTGAATTAGGGAATATTGTGATTATTTCACATTTAGATTGAATATAACTTTCATCACACTTTTTTAATTCTTGCAGATATCTTTTTTGATTATGTATGATACAATAATAATACATGCATGTCATACATTAGAAGAAACTTCTAGAAGATGAAAAGGTGAATCCCATTGTAAAATATGAACTTTTTCAGTTAATGTACTAATATTGATTTATCAGTTGTTATCTTAATATAGTATGAGTTTATCTAGATATTCTCATTTATTTTTACTTGAATTGTGTTAATTTAGTTTACCTGCACATGGTAGAATTTTATTTTTAATCATTCAAGGAATCCCTGAGTAGACCACTTGAGGTTATACATTCTCTTTTAAACTAACATTACTGACTTCCTTTCATGAAAGCTGAAGTTACCCATTAATAATTAGGTTAAAATCATATACATGAGTGATATCACATAAGATTATATAATAAAACATTGAGCCAAAGGTTACAGATAAATTTAATTAGCCAAATTCTAAAGGACTGAATATAAAACTAATGTGATAGCAAGTGTCCCTTTAAGAATTAAGTATTATTGATAACATTTGAAATTCTATATTCCAATTTAGTTCTATGTGGCTGCATTTTTTTATACTTCACTCAAATAGTATTGTTCTCCTGACTTGTTAATTGGTCAGTGTATAGTTTTTCATTTAGTAGAACCTAAAGCAGAATGATTTTGCTAACTATGTTAAAGCATGGCTATGTATGTCCCTTCATTTTCTTCTATGGAAGAGATATAGATTTCAAGTAGATTTTTAAAGGTTGAAAATATTTTAAGCAGCTATCCATTTTTCCTAGATGTTTCATGGAACAATCATAGAAGAACTAATCAATCATGAAGAGTGGAGTCACTATAATGAAAATATAATAGAAGATCAAAAAGATTTTGTTTTTATAAAGTTCAATGGCCTTCATTTAAAATCTATAGAAAATTTGCAATCTTGCATCTCTCTTAGAGTATGCATATTCTCAAACAATTTTATTACAGATATACAGCCACTTCAGAGTTGCATAAAATTAATCAAACTTGATCTCCATGGAAATCAGGTAAGCAATAATCATTTAAGATATGTGTAGCTAAGTAAAGTTTTATATGATAAACACGTGTGGTATCTGTCCACATTTGCCAGGTAGCATTTTACTTACGTTATAAACAAAAATTTTTAAATAAATTCAAAAACACCATGAAAATAGACATGAAATTAAAGGTATAAACCATTCAAAATAAAAAAAAAGCAATACATGCACAGTGCACGATTTGGCATATTCTGCTTCTTAAAACTACAGGCTGTATAAAAATACTTCTTGACTCATAAATTCATTTCCGGAGTATATTAGAAAAGTTTGAAGAGTCAGCCTGTTTTCAGGGAAATTGAACTGGAATATATATATATATATATATATATATATATATATATTAGCTCATTCCAAATGCTCAATAAATAGATCTTGGGAAACAAATAAGAATCTTGCTATCTGGAAGAAATTGAGTTTTAGATATTTAATGTTTTATATTTTCTATGTAATTTGTGGATAGCAATACTTAAATTAAAAGACTTTTAATAATATTTCAGATAAAGAATCTACCAGATACTCATTTTTGGAGTGGATTAAAGAATCTACAACTCCTCTATCTTCATGACAATGCATTTGCAAAGCTGAAGAATTTGTGTGCATTATCTACCTGTCCAACACTTATTGCTCTCACTATGTTTGACTGTCCAGTAAGCCTTAAAAAAGGATATAGACATGTTCTTGTTAACTGTATATGGACACTTAAAGCCCTGGATCATCATGTGATTTCTGATGAAGAAATAATTCAGAACTGGCATCTTCCTGAAAGGTTCAAAACATGTAATGACCGACTTTTCTTTAACTTCTGCCCTGCTTTAATAAAGGTAATTGGGGTTATTGATTTCATTTTAAATACATTTAGAAAAGCAAAATTTTATCTTCTAAATGCTGAAGCTAAATTCATTAATTTTTTTCATAGTTTGAAGTCGTCTATAAAATATAAAAATCAATGAATATATTAATAATGGTTTAAAGTTAACCATTTTTAAAGGCTTCTATACCTGTTGCATAGAAATGTGAAGCTTAAAATCATCAAGCTTTTAAAAATACTTTTAAAAAAATTTGAAAGTAGATCTCTAATTCATTTAATTTTTTTTTTTTTGGTGGAACCACGGATTGAACTCAGGCCCTTGCCCTTGCCAGGGAAGCACTTATTCTACTGAGCTGTCTCCCCAGCCCCTCATTTAGATTTTTGCATGCATAATTCCATTATAAATTGTATGGTATTTCTGAAATGCCATAAGGAATAATTTGTGCCATTGGAAAAGAATGAACTAGTACATTTTTATACAATTTGGTGATGTCATGTTCAGTTCATCATATTTTGATTTTGAAAATATTAGAATAAGTACAGTAGTCTCTCACTATTTTGCTAAATATTCAACTTTTATGGACTCACTGTTTTGGGTGTTTTCAAAACATAGTAATCTAAATTATTTATCTTGAATTTTTCACTATAACATCGGATTTTGCAGTTCCATACAGCATACATATGTTGTTAAAATTACGTAGACTTATGAGTTTAGAAAATTGTTAAGAACTTCAGAAATGTGTTTTAAAGTTTGGGAAAGGTTTGTAAGACTGTAGAAAGGGTTTACAAAGCATATATACATACATCTCGCTACTTTGCTGATTTTCGCTTAACATGGGAGTGTCTAGAACATAACCTCCATGGTAAGTGAGTGACCACTGTAATGGAGAAATCACAAAATACTCTTTTGTAACAGTACAGACAATACTGGATTGTTAAAAATAAGACAAGCATTATTGTATATGAATGTTCGAATGAATAAATAAGTGTTGGAAATAAGAGGATTAACTGCAACAGTTAGAATGTCAGGGGCTGACAGTGTAGTCCAGCGGACTTAGCACTTGCTTAGGTAAGCACGGGAGCTAGGGTTCCGTCCCTGCTACCACATGCAGTGCTGGCCCTGCCCCTGCCCCAGCGTGGGCTGAGCCACTGATGGTGGCTCACACCTGTAATCCCAGCAGTAGGGAGGCAGAAAGCAGGAGCATCACAAGGAGTCTGAGCTGTGTAGTGAGACTCTGCATAAAATAAATAAATATATATATTAATTAATTAATAAAAGGTAAGTATAAGATATAGTATAGTAATTAGCTTGCGACAGGATAGTGTTTTTGATGTGATATATCTGTCTTTTAGTATGTTTTCAGAAATGTACTGTTAGGTGTATTTATTCTTCTCAAAACATCATACAGTGTACTTACCTCAAAATAGGAAGCCATCACTAGGTTATAAAATCTAATTTTTTATATGGTGGTACAGCCAACCAAAATGTCATTATTTGGAACAAGACTGTATATGTCTCAAATCTTGAAGAATAGAATATTTTGAACAGAGATACAGCTGAAAAGATTTAAGAACCCTGAGGAATAATTCTACATGAGGTAGCCTAGTTGTAAACTTTTCTTATAAATGTGTATGTTTCTTTAAAATTATGAGTATATTAATGATTTTGCAATAATAATTTGAAAAAAATTTTGTTTTTGTAATAGTCTATAATAAATAGTTAAAAATTTAGCAGTAAGACAGTATTTGAGTCTAGTATCTTACACCTGAGCCTCAAGTAAGAATTTCATTGAAGTATTCTAGCTGTATATTATGGTATAATCAAAGGTGGGAACACCACTGATATCTTGAAGAAAAATCAAGTGGATTGATGGAATGAGGTTTATTTAGGAAAATTAATAAAATGTTTGAGGAGGACAAATCATTAGAGGGTAGCTTGTGTGACACACTGAGGAATTCAGACTTCTTAATGGAGATGAAGAATATCAATTATGTTATATGAGACAGAATATAGGGTGGGTCTCTCATAGTATGTCCTCCTAAATAAATATTACCCAGTGCAATATTTTGCTGGCTGCTTATCATGAGGGAGGGGCAAAGGTAGGGTGATGAATTACCCTAAACCAGAAATGGTGTGACTTGTCTACAGGCAGGCAGTACTGCTGAATTAGTGGTGTAGAAAGTTGCAGACAAACACTTATTGAAAGTCATTGCTGTAAGCACTTCGTAAATTTTAGTTTTTCACTCATACTAAATATGAAATCTGTTACATGATAAGTGTAGTGGATTCTTCTAAGTCTTGAACATTCACTGGTAGTTAATACTTGAGCATTTGAGGAGGTTTCTTTCTTTCTCTTTTTGACTGGCTCAGGCTGCCTTAAGGGTGGGTCTGGTGCAGCATGTGGAGTGCTGGGGATCAAATCGCAGTCCCCTGCACCTGACTGAGTTTGCCCAAGCAGGGATTTAAATAACTGTGCTAACACGCAAGCCCCACTGGTAGTTAATGCTTAACAAATTTCCTACCTTTGCTAATGTGCAGTGGAAAATAAAGATAATCCATTATGATGAATATATTTAAGTGGACACAGTTATGTCTTTAAAAAATTATTCTATTAACAAGGAAGGAAGGATAAGACGGGGTGTAAGGCAGATGGATCACAAGTTTGAGGTCAGCATGGACAAGTTTCCATGACCCTAAGATAAATAAATAGGGCTCAGGATGTAAATCAGTGACAGAGCATCCCTGAGTTTAATCATAAGACTTGCAAAACATTTTTCAAAAGTAAATATAAAAGAAACTGTAGATTCTGGGATGGCAGATAACACTTTTTGTCATAGAATGAAAGTGAAATTGCTGATGTAGTCAAGCAGTGGTAATTTCAGGTAGAGATTTCCAGTTCAAACATTTGACATTCTTTTGTTTTTACTTTTCATACAAATACCAAAAATGTAATATCATACCAAAATATTTATTTTGAAATTGTAGTCAACTTAATAGAGTAATATACTCTGGAATTTAATCTTAATTTGAACTTGAATGCATTAAGAGACTGCTAGAATGGTGACTGCCTCACAGCAGTGTTACAGTATTCAGGGATAATCTACTACTACCCACAGATGAATGGGAAAATAGGAGGTGGGGCCCAGTTGGAAGAGGAGGTCTTGGGATCTGCCTTTGGAAGGTCCAGTTGTCACTGGCACTCTTTCGCTCTACCCTGCTTTTCAGCCTCCATGAAGTGAGTGGCTTTTCTCCACATGCTATTATGATGTGATGTTTCTTCTTTCCAAAACTAGAGAAGTTAAAAAACAGAATGTAGTCTTTATGAGGAACACACATAAAATAAGAAAAAAAAATCTAAAAATAATGTTATGTTTATATAAACTGTATTTCGAATTTATTGATAAACTTGAATTATAAAACTTTAAATTCCCAGCATGCCATGCTGGCCCTGCCCCAGGGGCATGCTGAGACAGTGATTGAGACTAGGCGTGGTGGTGTGTGCTTATAATCCCAACACTTGGGAGGCTGGAAACAGGAGGATCACTATGATTCCAGTGTATGTAGTGAAACCCTGAACACCCTATATACCTTGTACCAAATACATAAAAACTTTAAATAAATTATAAATTCATTATAAAAGTTTAGAACCTGAAATCAACATAGTTATCAATAAGATGCTTCCAATAGCAAAATTAATGTATATAAGCAAGTATAAAATATTAAAACATATATTAAATATAATAAACCAAGGGATATGACAATAGGTATGAACAGTGCAGAATTAAGAATTCAGATTATTGTTCCAATTTTAGCATATGTGCTGCCAAAGCAAGCCCAAGAATTCAGATTATTAAATGACTATTTATACTTGTTTGCATGTTTGAGACAGGGCTGCACCATATAGTTCAGGTTGTCCTTGAACTTGCCTTGATCTTTCTTTCTCAGCCTTCTGAGTACTGGGATTATAGGTATGTGCTACCATGTGTGGCTTATAGGTTGTATTTGAAATACTCTCATAAAGCTCATATGGTGAGGGTTGGTTACCAGATGATGGGAATGGTTGTACCAATTTCATTAAACATGTTAACTCACTGTTGACATCACAATTTGATAACATTATAGGGAGATATCAGAAATAGAAGATGTGATTTGTTCAAGGGAGATGATTCTGGGGTGTGACTTGGGAGATTATAACTGATCACTGCTATAATTCTTGCTTTTTGGATAATAGTTTATTTACCTTTAAGTGGATTAAGTGGACAAAGTTTCTCATCAGAAACTACAGTAGATAGAGTCAAGTAGCAAAATATTTGTCAGGTTCTGAAAGAAAACCATTAATCCAGAAGCATATAAGCCAGTGATGGTGAACCTTTTAGAGAACAGAGCTCAAACTGCAAGCTAAAGCCACTTATTTATCAGAGTGCCACTATTGCAGTTGAACCTGCATACTGACATTTTAATTTAGAAAAATATGACTTATGCATTAACATCTTTTGTCTTAATCAAATAGTACATGTGCCATAGGTTTGCTAGCATAGCTAATATTTTCATTATCAGCAATGAAAATATTCTCCACAAAAGAACAAGCACATAATAGATTTTCAAATTAAAAGAAAACTTAAAACTTTTCACTAGAAGTCTGATTCAAAATTAATGGCTAGACAACACCCACACCTGGCATGTGAGTGGGACCCCCCATGGGGCCCACAGGATCCTCATTCCAGCCAGCACCCAGGCTAGCCATGTATGTGAAACTGCCTCCATCTTATAGGCCTGGTGTGGAAACCTGAGGCAGAACTCCCTGCAGAGAGGCTAGAGGCAAGACTCACCCAGGTGATCCAGGAGCAGAACATATTGCCAGAGTGGCACAGTGGGTTCGCTTTCAAGGGCTGCAACAGGAAGAAGTGGAGCACAGCATCCAGACCCAGGCTACATCCACTGGTAGAATTTGAATTTGGTAGATCCGGACCTGGTGCTAAGGTAATATCTCTACCAAAGATTTACACCAAAAGTCAGAAGACAGTGCTATACAAAATGACAAAGAGAAGGAGAAAAATGCATTCTCCTCAGGCCCCAAACCCACCCAGAACAAATGCAAGAGACACCAGCATAGAAGAAACTGGAAATCATACACCTGAAATCTCTGAATAGCATCTGAAGTAAAGAAACAACTGCAGAAAGGTCTAGAGGAAATCAGATCAGAAATAATTTCTGAAGTAAGAAAAGAAATGATAACTATAATGAAAGAAGTACTAAGTTCTTGTAAAGAAGACATGGATAAAAAATAGAGAATAGAAAAATGATAAAGAAATAGAGGAGAATAGAATGATGATGGAAACCTTGAATGAGCAATACAGGAAAGAAATAGAATACCTGAAGCAGATTCAAATGATATACAAGAAATTAAAACCTCAATCACAAGCTGGCAAAACTGTTTTGAATGAAAGGGAAAATAGACTTTCAGACCTTGAAGACACCACTGCAGCTAGTGAAAGTATAAGAAAGGTCTCTTACAAACAAGTAGGGTGCAGGAAAAAATAATTCAACATCATCAAGATGAGGCAAAGATGCACAAAAGAAAACTAATAGGCATCAATGAGAAAGGAGTCAATACAAATGATCTGAAAAGAATATGGGCAGAAGTAATAGCAGAAAACTTCCCAAATATGGGAAAACAATCTGACATTCAGGTAACTGAAGCATATAGAACTCCAAATAACATCAACCCAATTAAAATCACCCCCAAATGTATAGTAATTAAGATCCCAGTAATTTAGCACAAGAACAGTATACTAAAAGCCACTAGAGAAAAGAAACATCACATTTAAAGGAAAACCCATCAGAA
>NDGN011536602.1:6284-20779 GCA_002564285.1 Tympanoctomys barrerae
CTTCTTCTTCTTCTTCTTCTTCTTCTTCTTCTTCTTCTTCTTCTTCTTCTTTTTCTTCTTGTGGTATAGGGGATTTCACTCAGGACCTTGTGCTTGCCAGGCAAGTGCTTATTCTACTGAGCTGTCTCCCTGCCTCTCAGCAATCTTCAAATAGCTCACTGGGTCAATCTCAATAGACTCCAAGGACTGGGAATATCTTACTAAGATACCACTCCAAGATCCTGACAATATGCTGTTCAGAAGCTGGGCTCTACTAAAGACTGGGGAAGGGCAGAGGGCACTGTGGGTCTCACTACCGAGCAAGGATACCAGCAGCATGCAGAAAGGCGTGAAGGAGCAGAGGTGGCCTTGCAAGACTCCAGCGCACATTGATGCCTTCACCCACAGTTTTTCAGAAGCTGTTCTGATGCTTACAGAAACAGCCCGTCTGTAATGGCAACATACAAATTATTTCTGCGGCTCGCTGACTGTATGAAAGTGTACTTCTGTCCTCATGTTCAGGGACAGTGACTTAGTAGATTTTAGTTCTAAAGTTGGATATTGCACATTCAAATCCTGGCGCTACCACATACCAGTGACTTGAGTTTGTCAACTTAAAGAGGAATGAGTAGCAGTTGTTGTTCGGTAAGGTTCTTGGGGAGATGAGTACTGCGACATACCTGGGGTGGTGCTGGCAAAACCATTAGCCCCTCAGTAAGCAGTGGCTTCTCAGTTAATGCACTCATGCCCCCTTGACTTTCACAGCCTTCTAAGAATCCACAAGAAACCCATATGTAGAAAGGAGCCTGCGTTGGCAAACAAGGTGATGGCTGCAGGTGAAGCCTGGAGACGCTACAGAGCCTTCGTGGGGAACTTCTGTCCAGGAAGGGAAGGAGCCCAAGGTTACTCCTGCCTGAAGATACCCCAACAGGGACAAACATAATTCGTGCATAAATTCAGCCGTTTCCTTAGCAGGTCCTTAATAAGCCTAGCTATACACTATTTCTCATCTAAAGTTAAAAAAAAATACCTGGGCCAAATCATTACACTTTGCATGCAGCTCTCCCCAACACAAACACATGAACAATAAAATTCCTGACCATCATTCGCGTGTAACCACAAATGCCTGTACAGATAAGGACGCATCTTCTGAAATACCAAAGCGGACCGCTGCGTTCATTTCCCATGGACAGTGCTTGTTCAGAGCCACGCAGCGCGTGCACACACACACACACACACACGCACACACACGCTTCTTTAACACCTGAGTAGCCCTGGAGCAGAGTGCTGGCGCGCACATCTGTCCTCGGTGTCTGTCACCACGTGTCCGAGCCCGAGGGCCCAGCGCCCTGCCTTCCAAGCGTGTGCCCAGTGCCTTCCTGGAAACTCAGTGATCCCCCACCTACACCTTTGAGTTCCTGGGACAATCGCACACGCGGCTCTGACTCCCTGGAAAAGATCAAAACAAAAACACTTTAAAAACCCATTAAACACGAAGCCATAAGTGAGCATTCCCCGTGCATTATGTCAGCAGGCTGTGGAATAAGAGAGCAGGGGCATGAACACAAATGAACATTCCAGAAATGGCTTTGTTGTCCTCCACTGCTCTGCTTTGGTTTTTTTTTTTTTTTTTTCCTTCGGCAACAACAGAAATCTGTGAAATGACTGAGGGTGGTTAATTAAGCATTGCAGCCCATATTCTGCTGCAGTTTCAATTGGATATGGTGTTCTCTTTCACTTCCTGTTATGCAGGATTGCAGGGCTGTTAGACACCTGCCGCGCTCCCAGCCCAGCTGCTGCTGGGCCCTGCACGGGCTGGGAGGGAGCGATCGGCCCAAGAGAAGCTTGCTCTGTACACAGTCCCTGTCGGGTGAGGTAGGAAGCCCCGCGGACACAGCTGATGCGAGTCCACGCCGGCAGCTTAAGGACCAGCAGCTGATGGTGGAGACCTCGTCCTAGTGGGAGGAAAGTGGCAAGAGACCAACTGTTTCCTCCCAAAGCCCACAGCCCGGATCCTGCCGAGACCTGTATGTAATTCAAGCCAGAGCATTGAGGCAGGCTGGATCAGATGTTCTTCTCTGGTTTGCCGGGATCCCTAAACGTCGGGAGGAGGCTGTGTGCAGAAGCATTCACTTGTTTATGGAGCCTTGCAAACCATTCACTCACCCATTCATTTATTTTTAAACGAGGGAGGGAGGGAGAGAGAGAGAGAGAGAGAGAGAGAGAGAGAGAGAGAGAGAGAGAAGAGGATACGCAAGGGCTGATCAACATAGACGGTTAATATTTAAATTTTAAAAATTTACTCCAAGGCGCTCCCCCTTTATGGTACTCCTCTCCCCCTGCTTTGAGAGCAGTTAGCCCGTTATGCTGACACCTTCTGAAGCCCTTCGGGAAGTCTGCTCTCTTGAATGTCCTTACGAGATGGCATCGAAAATAGTGAATGCCACAGCTGAGAACCATCCACCAGAGAGGCAGGATGCTGGAACCTCGTGGTGACCACATCCACCTTGTTCAATAAATCTGGCACCAGGTGACTTTTGGCTCTTCTGCCAAGTCAAATGACCTTCAGAATGACCTTCAAAGTAAGTGTTTCAGACCGATTGAGGAAATGGAGGCAGCCACTGCAGCACAACTGAAGACACTCAGGAAAGGACTTCTAGAGCTGCTGGGGAAGGTGGCGAGAATGACGGGCTGCATGTGTTTAAAGTGAGAGGGAGCATTGTGGAGGGAACTGGTGACGACACGTCTTTTGTAGTAATATTTTAAAAATTCAACATTCACCCCATTTTGCCCTTCATACTACTTAAAACCCCGATCTCCAAGGCTTGGACCTTCCTGAAGGATGAGCTGGAGGAGGCCCAGGAAGCTGTGGCTATCAGGCTCCGGAAGGCTTTACTTGATCCTTCAGAGTATGAGGACTCCTGGAGGAATTTTAAGCTGCAAGTGGACTGCTGTGGTGGCAGCGTGGAGTACTGGGGTGAGGAGAGGAGGTAGCATGGGGTGCAGTGGTCTCCATGGGGGCTGTGGGACTTTGGCAGGGCAGGGGGACAGCTCTATGTGGCTAAGCTGGCTGCGATCCCGGGAGACCGGAAATGGTACATAGACAGCGAGAGCAGCTGATTGCATCCGACCATATTGCTAGACCATGCAGAATGTGCGGGTAAGACGAGGGGCCAGATGAATGTGTGACAACGATGACCCTCACATGAGACCCTCCACCACAGAAACATAATTTTCCTAGCAGATTTGCACTGCAGCCTGAGTAGGGCATCTGCCACCCATTTCTGGGAGGTGGAAACTGAGGCTTAGAGAGGCCACATTCTTCTTCCCAGGTGCCCCTGCTCTTGGATAGCAGAGTGAGTGTGGGACTCCACTCATTCAGCTTGCCAAGTTCATTGTCTTAGGTGGGCTGTCCCCTCAGAGAGGAGTAAGAACCAGGACACTTGTTTCTAAATCCACACAAAATTGCAAGTCTGAGACCCTGCTGGGAGGGAAGCTACTACCAATCAGATAAAGGAGCCATCTCCCCTGGTGGCTTAGTACAGAGGGCAGAGTGTACGACAAGACCTGTTCTTATCTGATCAGAGATAGGACAACCTTTACATATTAATTCCCCTGAAATCATTAGGGCTCCATGTATAATTATCTCTCTCCGGACTGGTTACATGGGTCACCGATTCAGTGTCTGAAATGGACAGACTTTTCTTTCTGAATATGCTCCTGGCTCCTGGCTATGGTTAGATAAGGTAGTATGGTTCTGAGAGTCTGGACTGGTTTTTTAGAGAGAGTTTTGCTTAGAGGCTGAATTTCAATCCAGGCCCAGCTTGCTGAAGGGCCTCTGTGCTTAGCCTAGGTGTGCACGTACGCTTTTTTAAAATTTATGGTAAAATGAGGGATTCTTAGCAGAGGGTTTGGGCTGGATGGTTGTCTGAAAGGAGTAGATCGGCATGCTTTAAGGCACTATGTGACAGCTTTGGAAGGAATCTCAGTCCTTCCTTTGGAAAGGACAATCGTGTGGACTCCTGGTGCTGACCTCAGGTTTCTCCTCTTATTGACCTTTAATCAGCTGCAGGGCAATCACTGAGGCCGGTCCTCCATGAGAGGGCAGCCTCTGTCAAAATATAGACTGCCAGTCTCTCCCAGGTGGTGGCCCGCCCTAGAGTCCCCTGGGTGTGGGGGGCCTGGGAGCCTGACTTTCTATGCATCCTCTGGACGGTGGCCGGAAGGACATAGTGAACAACCAGGACTCACCTGGAGGCACTCAAGTCCCACAGCCCTGGGTGGTCCACTTGTTGGCTCTGATATCTCAGTGGATCCACCACCGCTTCACTCTGTGTGGCCAGGAAGTGACCCCATCAAGTGCCATTTCCCACCCTCTGCCACCGTGCTGGCTCCAGCCTTTGCCCACCAACTCCCTGATGGACCTGGACAACAGGAGATGAAGGAAGGGAACCTGAGGAGAGGGGAAGGCGCGCTCTGCCCTCCTCACAGGTGTCAGATCTGCTCTGGCACCTTGGTAATTAGTTCTCCAGCTTATGTTTGCCCCGATGCACCTAGCTGGGGGTGTGCGCTGTTTTCCTGACTGTACTCTGGCCGATGCAGAAAGTAACTCTGCAGAAGGCAGCTCCCTGGAAGGGCTCTCTGGCTGGCTGCAGTCTGCGGTGCCTCTCGGGGCTGAAAGCCTCATGCACACTAGCTGCCTGCGCCAAGGTATTCTCCTGTTAGATGCTGGGCACAGGCCTAGGGCTGGGGATACAGGGAGCATGAGTAGTACTGCCCTCAGGGGCTCCCTCCCTTGGGGGATGACTGCAGGGGTGATTTTTGGGCCCTGCAGAGAGACAGATAGGGGAGGGAGGAAGGAAACAGCAGGATACCTCTGCTAAGCAGGAAGCCCTGGGCTACTGTCAGACAGTTGAGGAGACTGAGGCCCAGAGGAGAATACAATGACTCAGAAAGATGTGCACCTGAAGACAAGACCATTCCCTAAAGCGCAGGTGTTGGGATGAAGTTTCATAGGCAGAAAGCCCAGGTGCTGCTGTGGGTTGAGCTGTGTCCCCTGAAAGGCACATTGAGATTGGAACCCCGGCACACATGAGTGTGACCGCTTGTGGCAATGAGACTGTGGGAAGACCCAGGCAGAGAGCCTCGGGTGAGGCAGCTGCCGGCAAAGGGATTTAATGGAGCCACCAGAAGCAGGCAGCAGCCACAAGGCTTCCCCGTGGCCCCCTCCTGGAGCCTTCTGAGTCCACGTGGCCTTGCCAACACCATGCTATTCAACTTTGGGAGAATCCTCTCTGTCGCCTTGACTCTACAATGTCTGGGAAGCTCCCGCAGGTAGACAGAGTGTGGAGGAGTTATGCACGGTTCCTGTCAATTCCTGCAGGCCCCCAGGTTTGAGACCCCAAGCCCTCGGGGCACCCCAATACAAATTCTGCAGAAGAAGGGTCGACTCAAGGGCCTTGCACACTCAGGTACCCTGAAAACCAATTGCATTATTGTCTGCAAACAGAGAAGGGATGATAAGTTTTTAAAAAGATACTTACTATATGATACATATTTTCTATACACTAACTATATCCTCATGATATAAGGATACAATCCTTATATAATGATGTCCCATCCTCTTGTTTTTGTATGGGAGCACACATTGATTATCGTTTGTCAGATGAGCGCTCCGGGACCCCCAACTACCCCAAGTTAGGGAAGGCCAGGTGGGGCCTGAGCTGCGCCTGTGCTCTTTGTGTCGTTGCCCCGTGCATGTGGCAGATTCAGTCACCAGGTCCCGGGTGCACGCTCTTTCCTCTTGCCTGTGTGTGAGGCTCTGTCCGAGCTCACCAAGAGGGGACCCCGTTCTCCTGGAATGGAATACAACCAGAGTGGCACCCCCCAGGGGATGGAGGACCCCAGAAGCACCTCTTCCCACCCCACCCCGCCCCTGGCTCTTCCATGGAGAGAGTGAGAAGAATGAGGAGAGAGCACAGAGTGCTGCGGAGGCGCAGGTGGGACTCTATTTGAGCTTTCCACCGGAGCGTTTCTGCCCATGTCCTCTGCAGCTGCTGGGTCATTGCCTGGATGGGGCCCCGTGGAGATTCACCTCCAGATTTTCTGCAATAAGGTGAGATACGGCCACTGTCCAAGGGGTAGCAGCCCCTGGAATAATTGAGATTTCATCCCAATCTGCCTGGAGATCCTCAGAACTTGTGTGTGAGTGTTCTTTGGTAATGCTAAAGGGACTTGAATTCAGAGACAAAGCAAGTCCTTAGCTCCTTTGGAGATAGTGGCAGGGTCATCTTGTGGATACCAAGAGCTCCCAAATCATGCAGTCATTCACAGGAACTGTTTTTGATGTCCTCCTCTTAGATTCTTGTATCCTTGCCCATTTTCCCTGGGGAAAAGATGGACCCACGGAACTGTGGCTCACAGCTGCTGGGATAAACTTCCTAAGCGACTGTGCCTGTGGCCAAGGGTGCTCTTGTGTCCTTCCTTTTCTGTAGCTCCCTGTTTCCTCATCACTCCACACAGGGTGGAGCCGATTCCTCCAACCTCCAAAGTGGGAAGGTGTCTCAGTGCCCTCCAGTCCAGGTCACCAAGAGCATTGACAAGCCTCTGGGGATCCACTGTGACCACGGCCCAGCCCCGGGAAGTATTTGGGTAGGTGTGATGTTATCAAGAAGTGGCTATCTCATTTGGTCTCTGCCTGAATGCTTTTGGGTAAACATTCATAACGGTTAACAGAGGAAATTCATGTCAGAGAGCTTAAGGAACTATCTTGCTAGATAGTGTCAGAAGGAGGGGCGGAGCGCGGGACTATCTGGCTCCAAAGTCTACGCTTGCTGGAGGGACCTTGTCAGGGACTAAACCACATCCAAACTATAAGAGCAGGGCCCAGAGCTCCTCGGCTGGTGCTGCACAAATGCAGCAGTGGGTGAAGAGGAAGCATTGCCCACTTCGCCATCGAATGTCCCATTATGCAGGAGTCCTGGTGGCTCTCCACTGGGACAGGGGACACTGGCCACTGTGTGGAGTTGGAAGAATAAGGTTGTTGTTGATAACACCGTAAGCCGAGGCATCAGTAGTGGAGCTGTCTCTGCGCTTGTTCGGGGTTTGAAGGGGCATGTATGGATGTAAGGAAAAGGAAAATCTCAGGCTGGACATTTGAAAGGACCCCCGCCCTAGCAGCTTGGGCCTGCACTGCACGCTGGGTTTTCAAGTAAAACTTTTGAAGCTGTTTACACAGAAAGGGTCCAAGTCCAGCGCCAGTGGCCCCAACGTATATCTTGTTCCTGGAGGGTGGCATAAAACAGGGATCACACTGGCGGGGGTGGAGCCTGTTCCCTGGGGACTACACCACTTCTCCTGGGTTAATTCCCTCAGGGTTACCGTGCAGGGACTGCTGTTATTCACATTTCACAGATATGAAGCTGAAGTGGTGTTCCCCGCGTAAGCTCTTCAAAGCCAGCTTTGCTCTCTGGTCTCCTGCAGCTGACACTTCACCTCCCTGGTGTGCGAGGCAGAATCTTGGTGCTGTTTGGGGGGAGCCCACACCTGAGCCTCCACCGGCCAAATCAGCTTTCCAG
This sequence comes from Tympanoctomys barrerae, assembly GCA_002564285.1. Taxonomy (NCBI): domain Eukaryota; kingdom Metazoa; phylum Chordata; class Mammalia; order Rodentia; family Octodontidae; genus Tympanoctomys; species Tympanoctomys barrerae. The sequence goes on from NDGN011536602.1 coordinate 13,841, forward strand.
GTGGCCTGGTGGTCACAGAGACAGTCAAAAGGAGGCCTAGCGCTGACTCCAGCAGCGTCTGCCTTGATCATTCCTAACCTCATCTATAAAATGGGATAGTAATAATAACACATTCTCCCTCCTAACATCACTGTGGGATTAAATAAAGTTTTACATATAAAGTAAGTACCCAAGAACTAGCATTAGCATTATGAATCTGATCATGCAGGTAAGAGCCCAGGGAGGTCACAAAAGTTTAAGAGCATTATACAGATTGGAAGGATTTATCTATTTTAAAAAATTGCTCCCATAAGTAGGAATTTCAGCGGCTCTCCAGTTAGACTATATTTATCTGGTGTTTCAAAGACTAGTGATTTTTTTCTTTTTACTTCCTCAGCTCTTTAAATCTTTCGACTAAATTCAGGCCTTGCTCTAGTTCCTCTCTGCCCCAGGGTCAAGGGAAGCAGAAAGCTCAGGACCCAGGGCTGCCTCTGCCCAGCAAACACACAGATTAATGGGAAACATGCTGTTCAGTTTCTCTCCAGGTTACCTATTATTTCCCCTTGTAGTTCAAGGCTACTGAGAAGGTTCTGTTTCCCCTCCTGTGTTTTTCTGAGCTTGTAATCCGTCTGCTCTCAGAGTCCTGGGGAGCGGACTCTCCTCTGGAGAGGCAATGACTTGGCTTTTTGGAGAAGCGCAAAAGCCCTTTGTGGAAGAGAATTGCCCATGAATGGCTGGGACCGTGCACACTGCGCAGTGTCCCCGGCCTGGCTGGGGACTGCTTCTGCACGGCTGTTTCTCACCTGGGAGCGGCCACTTTTCCCAGGTTTGTTCTCCTGGGAATGCTGTCTGTATCGTGTTAGCATTCATGTCCTGGGGTCCTGCCCTGCTGGCTAGCTCAAGGCCAGAGATATTACAGGACTGTATATGGGATCCAAGGAAGACAACATGAAAGAAGAAGACATCGGAGGAGTTTTGCCTGGTGACTCTTCGTGATAGTGTTGAATGCAAAGGAAGTTTTTCCACTCAAAGAAAACAGCAAAAGCATGGCTAAGGGGTTCATGAAAGAATAGAGTCAGTGTGTGCTGCACACCTACTGTGTGCTGGGCCTGACGTGGGACGGACAGAGATGAATAAGGTCCTGCCCGGGCCCTGGAGGGTGGTACGATTTGGTAAGGAAACCAGGCTGTGAATGGGGAACTGGACCTTCGCGCTGGTCACACGTAGAGGCTCTTGTCTTTGGCTAAACCATTCAACCTCTGTGAAACTTCAGCTTCTCTACTCTAAACATGGAAACTGTGACCTCTGACCTACAAGGTTCGAAAATACTCTCATGTGATGGCTTCGTAAAGAGCTCAGGGCCCCTGACTGCGCATGCTCACCCAGTAAATACCATCTCTCTTCACATTATGATTATGATAAATGGGTCTCTACACTATTGCATAGGTTAAGAGTTGAGTTTGACAGCAATAGAAGGTTGGGAACATTGGCCTTTTCTTTCTGAAGACTTATTTGGGACAGTATACATCCACCCTATCTGATTTCCTCCTCCTGTACAGGCTGGTCCACAGAGCAGATCATCCACCCTTGGGTAGCTTATCCATGTCACCAAGAACACTAACCAGTTAAGTCCAGCCCTCTGTGTTCTCTAAAAAGCTACACAGGTGACCCCTACATGCAGCTGAGGCCATGACTAAGGTGGTTGTATAACTTACAGGACCTGTTAAAAAATTAACAAACTGTTAATTATTCAAAATTATTAAGAATGTCAGGACTCTGACAACAGAAAGTGATGCCAAGACCCAGGTGGTCCTCAAATGGCACTTTTGAGGCTGAGGTTGAGAAGTCACTGTTTACAGAGTATTCTTGGTCTGCACTGCCCAGGGAATGAAGACTTTGTCCCTGGGAAGGGGAAGGGCTGATATGGTCGGTAAATCTGAAGAAGGGAGCAGCCATCCTGGACCTAGTATGCCTCTCTCAGGCTCCTAGGGGCCGGCCTGCGTGTGGAAAGCAGGTAGTTTGCTGTGTTCCTCTCCATCTGAAGTACAGAGAAGCAGCCCTGTTTATTAGGCCTGAGTGATCTAACTCATTTCTTCCTATGCTTGGACACAGGCTCTACCAGCTCCCTAACCCAAGCCATGGAGTAGAAGAACCAAATGATGCTTCTGCAGTCCAGCTCTGGTTTTGGAGGGCAGGAGCAGGGTAACTTCTGGCCGAAGTCTGAAAGGTGCCAATGAGTCATCCTCTCTTCTGCCTGTGCTATGGAGCAGTAGACAGAGTGTGGGTCTGTGACCAAGGAGTGTGTGAGTGTGTGACCAAGGAGGAGTCAACATGCTCAGACTCAAGGAGGGGTTCTCCCATTGAGGGGATGGGCCAAGGCTGTATGGCTCGGAAAAGGAAGTTTTTCCACTCAAAGAAAACAGCAAAAGCATTGGTAAGGGGTTCATGGGAGAACAGAATCAGTGTGTGTTGAAAACCTACTGTGTGCTGGGCCTGGCGTGGGACAAACAGAGATGAATAAGGTCCTGCCCGGGCCCTGGAGGGTGGTACGATTTGGTAAAGAAACAAGGCTGTGAATGGGGAACTGGACATGACACAAACACCACAAGGGGGAAGTTGGGAGGTCTCCCGTGGATAGTGGCTGGGCAGTGGGGAAGTGATAGCTATCTGTACGCTCCTGTCAGGATCCTATGGCTTGGGGGAGGCTATAAGAGGGTCCCTGAAAAGTTATACTCAGGAAACTGCTGGAATGCCCAGAAAATTCTTGTTACAACCTGAGAGACACTAGGTCCTTTGGACACGAGGTCCAAAGGCAGATGCGGTTGTACCATGGCAAGCCAAGCCCCCATGCCCTTGCCCACTGACCCTCCCTTGCTCCTGCTGCAGGGATGGAGCAGCTCCTTCCCCTTTGGGGAGTCCTCCGAGGGTCGGCATGGAAGCTGATGGGCACCCCACTCTGCTGTCCTGCTGTGGGCTTGAGAATGGTGAGCATATATTTGACTTTTTCCTCCTTTTGCTCCCTCTCCTCCCTGTCATTTTACACAGCTCTGTTTAGACTGGACGCTGGTTAATGGGCAACCTTTGCCCTTTGGCTAAAAACTGTGACCAGGAAATCCCACCTCCCCTTAATGAGGGTTTTGTTCAGGATCCGGGGAGCTCCCAGAACTCAGCTTCTGCTCTGCGAATGCATTGTCTGCCTGGCTTAGAAGAAGAAAAAGGAAAAGAAAAACAAACAAAGACAAAGAAAAAAAACCCTTCCAGCATTGAATTAAAACAGCAAACTCCAGCCCCCAAGCAAGTTTCAGTCTCTATTAAGCCAACAAAAGGCCCTAAATGCCAGACCAGGGGCACAAAGACTGAGGAGAAAGGGAGCTACAGAGGGAGGGGGGTTGAGGGAGAGAAGGCAGCCCAATTAACCGGTGGGTTTCTGGAGTTATCTGGGGCGGGTCTGCCCTCACCCCAGGCCGAGTGGAGGCCCTGCCCCTTCCAGAGGTGGAAGTTGCATCCCTGGCAGTGGCCACTTTCAGGCCAGTGTCCCGCAGCCCCTAGGCTCTCGGACACTGATCCTTCTTAGGCGATGATCCCCGCTTCCAGCTCTGGGCAGATGCCAGGGCGCCTAGATGGCAGAGAAAACATCTGAGTTCCCACAACAGCACTGGGAGCTCGGACAGCGTCACTCCCAACAGTCTTCCTTTCTCCTGTGTGGATGGTGAATGTGACTGCTTCAAGGCTTTATCCTTTGTTTTCCGGTCTGAGCTGTTGTTGTCTCTTTTGCCCACCTGGCTGGGGCTGTCTGCCTCCTGTGGGTCTTCGCGTGTGTAGGAGTGTGCACCCACCACCCCGGGGCACGCCTGGCAGGAAGGCGGTGCTCTGAAAAGGTCTGGTTGGTGAGGTTCAAATATTAATCTGTGTTGGTCAGGATTTGTCTCATGGCAGCCCTAATGGCTAATGATTGTTCCTAAACTAGATAAGTGTGTGGAATAAAGATTTAAAACCAAATAACGTTTATGGACTGTTGACTCTTTATATGTTAGTGATTTAACTCTTACTGAGCCTTATCTCAAATCGGGATTATCCTAGGATTTTTGTGAGTTTCTAAAAGTGATGGGAAAAAATGTAAAATAGAAACCAAAAACATTCTCCACTTTTAAACTTTTTTTTTGGTGGGGGGAGAGGGCAGATGCGATCAATTATTTTTTTATGGGGGCAGGGGATGACAATAAGAAATTATTCAGAAGTCTAATGTTTTACCCGGTTATAGGTCAACAGAATGTTTCAAAAATAAACCAAAGAGTTGACTACAAGTTTGGATAAAGTTCAAAATGCTTGGATTGAGGTCTGCTTTTGGTCAACACATGAAGAGCAGAAGGAATGAGAAGAGAACAGAGGAGAGGAGAGTGGGCCAGGAGCGGGTAGGGAAGAGGGGAGAAAGGGGGCAGTCATAAAATAGGGCTCCTGGGAAGAAGCTGCTTGCAACTTGACAAAGAGAAGTCTCCAAGTAGAGCTGGAGGTGCCACATGGCAGCTGCTGTACAGAATAAGCAGGGCGCTGCAGAAAACTAGACCCAGTGGTGTCTGATGCTGCAAGCTCCTGCCTCCCCAACAGTCAGGGTTAGACCCTGGAGATGCAAGAAAACTGGGGTGCAAATGGGCCTTGGCCCACTGCCTAGGGAGACTCATGGACAGACACATCACTCCTCCCGGCTAGCAGCCCCGATGTCCAGCTAGAGTTGAGGGTTTTGGGTCATCCTCAATGGCAGGAAGTAAGAACTCATTTAGGAGTTAGTGTTAGGACACTGGAGGAGGAACCTTGTTTTCCTTCGGAGGGTGTACACCTCTGTGTGCCAACACTGAAGAAGAACAAGAGGAGACAAGATGCAAGATGGCCCTACTGCTGTCCCTTGGGTAGAGGTGAGGTTCCATCGTGGTATGTAACATGTTATACATAAATAGTAATTGTGCATAGATTTTAGTTTTGTATTTTTATGTAAGTCTATTCATTTTGTTTATGTGAATTTTATTTTATTATATGTTACAATAACATGTATATACTTTTCACGTAAATTCTTCTACACCACAGAGCACCTCCTGCTGTCTAGGTACAGTGGCTTCGTACACTGGGCCTGATTTAACCCCCTAGAAAGAAGCCCAGTGAAATGGAACGGATGCTATTGCCCTGATATGGTGGGAGGGAAACTGAGTCGAGAAGTCAGTTTATTTTACAAGGTCTCACAGCTCGTAAGGCCAACAGAGAGAGCTGAGCAGTGCTTTGTCCTGAACCAAAGCCCAGCACTCTGCGCCCCAAGCCTCTCCCCCTCATAGACCAGCAGGGCCTCAGTGCTGGCATTGAGTGGCATCATGGGACAGAAAGGCCAGCACTCTGAAGGTGCAGGGCTGGAGGGACTGGGGCAGCTGGGCCAGCAAGTTGTGATCCGCCTGACTCTGAACCCAGCAGCTGGCTGTCTAGTTCCTAATGAGGAAAGGTCTCTGGGATGTCCCCTTCTTGCAGAAAGCTTTAAGTGACCCCTTGGCCACAGGCCATTGAGAAAAGTGGTCAGCATGAAAATGACTCTTTTTTTGTCACTGCATATTAAAACCTTGTGCCAGAAACAGATGAACTTTTAGCAGCTTATGTTCCCTTGTCACCTCTGGTTGAGGTGATAAGGTGACCACCACAGGTGCCCTGCCTTCTCCCCTCCTCAGGGACGTGTGTCTTCCCAGCACCTCTCTCCGCAACCTCCACACATGAGTTATCGCTTGCTGAAACTTCGGTAATGAATGTGGCGCACACGTTTTCAGCTGTAAGCAGCAGAATTCCCCCTTCAGGCGCTCTACTAGACCTTTTATCCATACTCAGGAAAAAGAATTGATTGATTTTGAAGTTAAATGTTGGCATCTGCTGTTGCTCAAAACCGGGACCTCAGCTGCGGCAACGCACTGTGCTTTCAGCGCTGCCACCCGTGTGCGGCAAATGAAGACAAGCTGTTGTCGAAGGAGAGATGCAAAACAGTCAATCTGTTTGTCTGTTTAATGTAACTGGGAACATAAGCTGCTAAAAGTGGTACCATTCGGTACTGTCAGATGGGAGACACTCTCCAACAAACAAAAGCCTAATGACCCATTTTACTCAGCGTTCCGAGTTGGTCCTAATGGTACTTTCCATATGCACTCAAACATGCTTTTATCTGAAACTGCAAATGGCATGATTTCCTGTCCAACACAAGCGTGTAATCTCTGCGCGTGTGCATGTGCGTGCATTTGTGTATGTGTGTTTGGGGGTGGGGGCATGCGTATCAGGGGCCGTGGGGCGAGTGGCCCCCTCCCCCCACTCCATGCAGCGAGGCTGATGGCTTCGACATCTTTGAAGGAGAAGCATATTGAAGCAGCATCTGACTCTCCTCTTCCCTTTACACCTGTCATTGCAATGAATTAAAGGGAAAAATCAAGTCATTAACCGTGATAGATATGTTTTTAATAAGTAAGTGTTGTGCCTCACCAGGCAGATAAATAGCAGGGCTTAAGATAGCATCAGAGCCTGGCACAGGATTCCAGCAGGAAGTTAAAGGCTTTGCCTATTTCTTCAAAGATTTGAGGCACACTAGGCTCCTGGTGTTACTTGGTCTGCAACTTCTTACGACCGCTTCTGCTGAGGCTGGCCTCCAACTTGCCCACTGACTTGGAAGCCTCCTTATGCTCTGTGTTTCTCAGGGCTCCTCATGCCTGAGAACTGGATGGAGGCTGGTGGGAACCCACTGCCCACCTAGTCCCGTACAAGTGCATCTCCTGCTGACATGGCGAATGATGAGGCCTTCGAATTCAGACAGACAGTTCAGTGACTTGTATTGAGAAGGGTTCTGAGGCACAACCACAAAGAAGGAGTTCTGTCATTTACTTAGGGGACCTTCGTGGTGTTCCTCTATTCCTGCAAACCTTCTCTTTTCTCTTTTCTTTTTTTTTTTTT
>NDGN011536605.1:1403-15301 GCA_002564285.1 Tympanoctomys barrerae
AGAAAGAAAGAAAGAAAGAAAGAAAGAAAGAAAGAAAGAAAGAAAGAAGAAAGAAAGAAAAGGGAAAGAGAGAGAGAGAGAGAGAGAGAGAGAGAGAGAAAGAAAGAAAGGTTGTAAGAGATTCACACACACACACACACACACACACACACAAAAATTAACTGTTCCTTTCAAAAGACCAGAAGTGCAATTATCCAAACTATTCTGCATATACACATAAATATATCTTTTTCCTTCTTTCATTTGTTCTTTTCTTCATTTCAGCTTTTCCTTCCCATTGAACAATGTCTTTCCCTTTCACAGTATCATTGTACCTTTCAGATTTTAATTACTCCTCCAAGTTCTCACATTATCAGTAACATAGCATTTGCACGTGTAGATCTGAGATGTCCTTAAATTTAAGAATTTGTTTTGTTGTGAAGTCTTCCTGTATGGGTTGGGAGTGTATAAGATTCACATGAGGTTGAGCAATATGGGAACTTTTCCTGATTCAAGTGGCCAGATCCATGACACCCACAAAGGAGATTTGTTAAGGACTTCTTAGGATACTGAGCACATTGGTAATTTGACCTAGCAATTACTGGGCTCTCATAGTTTGACTGGGAAGGCTTTAAGGAAAGAAGACAAACTGGCATTCTGTCACTGGTCATTTTAATCATTTTTATTTGGCAGTTAAATTATGTAGGTGGCCAGGCTTCCAATAAATCCCACAGCAAAGCTCCTTTCTATTCCAATTATTGCATGCTAATAGGAATCCATTCTTTGCTTAGATATGGATTAATACTTCAAATAAAACAAGATCAATGCAAAAAGTAAAAGGCACTCCACACTCACTGATTTTTTTCTCTTGGATGGATTCAAGTAATTTTTTTATGGATCTAAATTGAATTGCTTCTGTTCAGAAGGCAAGATTTATACTGATCACAATAATTAGCACATGGAAATACAATATGAGAAAAAAATAAAATTCTATATTTTATAGATCTGAAGAAACATTTACTAGTATGGAGAACACATGCCCAGGTTCTACAGCTGCAACTTTCCATATATTTTTCCAAGAGTCTTTCATTACCAAAACTTGTTGTTAATTGCCTCCTTTTTTAGACAGTATATCATGGAACACAGTGAAGGATCTAAGCTGCTTTATCAACTTAAAACCTCAAAGTGGTTAATTGCCTCCTAAAACACATTCCTTTGGACATTGCCCAGAAATCATGGGACTAACACACACACACACACACACACACACACACAAAAAAAAAAATTAGTCCTTACAACTAAATTAAAAATTTGAAGTTACCAAAAAGATCAGAAGAAGGAGAAGATAAACATTAAAGAGACAATTTTTAAAGGATGATATCATTTTGTTATTTTAATTGATCATGGCTAGTAAAACAGATACCTTAGAAATAATAGCTGAGCTTTTTGCTAAAGGAATGGCACATAGACTTCCTAGATAGAATATATATCAATTTTTCATTGAAAGTCTAGCAGTCAGCTTGTTAACCTTAAGTCTCAGGCAGGAGTTCTATGAGAGTGACAGAATGAAACACAATCTGCTGAAAGACTACAAGTGACTACCCAAGAGGATGGTATGGTTGGTCAAGTGGATTAATTCACTAAAGTAGAAACTCAGCCTAAACTTGTGAGATTACCTAGCCTATTCATTGGAGAAAATGATATAATGATGAAGTACCACTAAAAATAAAAGCAAAAACTTAGTATAAAATGAGCAACAAACACTGTTTAAAGGAATGTACAAAGCAACCTGGAAAGATATTACCCATATACAGATAAGAAATCCAGGCCCAGACCAGTGATTTCTCTCTATTGCACAGATTAAAGTGCCATGCTGAGGATTTGGGTTATGACTGCATGTCCACAGCCTGGGCTCCTCACCCCAATGCAACCTGATCTTTCTGAAGTAATTCATATTTTCCTAAAACATGTGAATGTAATTCACTTTTCCTCAGATAATACCTAAATTTCCCTAACTGGAATCACTTGCTTCTGTCAACATTGGAAAAAAAAAGTAAAACATCAGAAACTTACTTTTCACTATTTGTAAGGAGTTGTGTTCAATATTTCGTTTCCTCTTCTCTCAAAAGATTGGGACGATATATTTTTCCTGTTACACAAACTGTACTTATTTTATTTTTGTGTCAATCTCAGGATTTTTTTTCCTTTGAAGTGATAGGCAAGTGATACTATTCATATAGATTGCTCAAGATCTATTCAATTAGGTAATTATTTACGTTGATAAAGCAGCTTAGATCCTTCACTGTGTTCCATGATGTACTGTCTAAAAAAGGAGAAACATTGGTATTGGAATTTGCAATCATTATTTCATGACTGGTCCTACTTCTGAGGATTGGCAAGCTACTTTCAAATTCACCTTTTAATAGGTCGTGTTTATTTGATATGTGGCATTAGACAGGCATGCAAAGCATCGTCAGAAACAGCAAACATATCTGGATGATCCATTACCCTTCAAAGGAAGCAAAGTTGAGTGAATGAGGAATTAAAGTAATATAAGGCTGCTATATTGTTGAATGGTTTCCCAGACATTTCTTGCATTTACCTTGAAACCAATGAGTCAGTTAGTGTTCTGTTGAACCCTAAGGTCACCCAAAACAGAGAGACTTAATAAAATGCTTAGAAATAAGTGACATATATCTTTGACTAAAGATAAAAAATGTAGATATTTCACACTGGTATATGATAAAAACTGTTACAATTTATAACATGTCTGTTTGTGTCAGGATATCAGTCTTATCAAAACTCTAGCTTTCTGTTCAAATTCTTTTGATCTCTATTCCTGGTATATATTTAAAATAGATTCTACAGTTTTTCTTTTTCTTTTTTTTTTTTGCTTGTTATAACTACATTGGCAATTATCTATTTTCATTTGGCTTCATGCTTTCACTCAATAATTGCTTTTAATTAATTAGATATTTTTTCCCTCCCTGTTGAGATTCAGAACATTTGATATAGTACTTCCCGGAGCTCCCTCCTCTGGGTTAGATGTACATTAAGGACAGGCTCTGCCTCCTTCCAGAGAGGGTTGTAAAGAAAAACTAACTCTTAATTAAAGAGTATAGCTGCTGGGTCATAGGCAATTGTCCTGGAAACTGTTGTAGTAACTTTAAGCAAGAGGGTTCTTACAGGACACTGACATTTAATTGAAATCAAACAAATTTCCTTGGCATTGCAGAATGTGCTACAGCAGAAAGAGAAGTGTGTGTTTTCCTTTAGGTGCCATGGTATTTTGCAAGGATACCACAGAAAAATTGTTTCTGAGCTTCCATCTTTTACTTGTTAATGACCCTAGATACATAGAACTAGATAGGTTATTCCAGATTTTATTTGGGATTAGGCAACAGTTGGAAGAAATATTAATTGTAAATACATCTATTTTCTCTAGACACAAAATTCATTGTCATGTATGGTCTCAAGTTGAGCTCGGGTATGAATTATAGCTGAAATTCAAATGTGTTTGCACATGACAGTGTAGATTTTTTTTTTTGTATTTTAGAGAAGGGTCTACAAGGTGTTCAGGGTCTCATTACTAGATCAGACTCATAGAAATCCAACTGTTTACAGCCTCTCAAGTACTGGGATTACTTGTGCACACCACCATGCCCATTCTCAATTGTCTTTCAGCGTGCCCCCAGGTTTGGGGGCTGTATGGCAGGCCTAGGGATGGAATCCCTGACCCCTGTGCCTGCTTGGAGATGCTTTATTCCACTGAGCTATTTGGTAGATTTTATTCAAGTATAAATAAAATAAATTACGGCTCTTACTTATAAAAGTAAGTTGACAATTTCTTAAATTACTTAGTGACAATAGGCATAATGTCATACCAAGCCCAAAGCACACAAAAGCAATTTAAAGAGCCTGAGAAGGAAGAATTGCTTCTGGAAATCAGATTTGGAATAAATCAAAATAGAACTGCAGTGTTTTCTGTCCTATTGATGAGATAAAAATCAAAGTAAAACAATTAAGCTAAAAGTGAACAGGGAATATTTTTAAAGAGAAATGAGAGATATTAGGATGCACATAGAGGCCAGGGGAGTTAGCTCAGTAGAGTAAATGTTTGCCTGGCAAAAACAGGGTCCTGAGTTCAATACCCAGTACCATAAAAAGAAAAAAAAGGGATACAGAATGAATACATATATAAAAAATGAGATAATGGTGGCCAGAATAGACTGATGAGTCTATAGGCATCACCACACATAGCTTTAAAATGAACATAGACATGTATTCTCCTTAATTTATGCACCCAGAATTCAGCACATGACACTTCCAGGTCCAATCTTCTTTGATATAAACATGGCATTCAAAAAGAAAATTCAAATTAAGTTTCATTATACTATGCATTTTCACTTTTGAAAAAAATGGTTTGCATGTTGGTCTTTTTCTCCTTCAGAGAGTTTCCAAAATAAGCATCCGATTTTTAATTCAACACAATTTATGCTCAAAGTTCATGTATTCTAAAATAAGCTATCATCTCAATAATGATAAATAGTACACTTTTTCTATTACTAGTCAGACACCACTGAAGTTCTGGTACTACCCTCAATATACTGAGTCATCTAGTATAACATAATGCTTTGTGAATAATGTCTTAGAACCTAGGGGTTTAGCATGATGTTTAATATTTGATGGTATGTGCTATTAATAATTTTATTTCATGTAATTTGAACTCTTTAAAAAGTATAATCATGAGACTCTTATCATTCAATTTGTTATGTATTTAGTGCAGTGTCTACAGGGTCTCCCTATATAGATTGGACTCCTATGAGTCTTCTGTTTTCAGCCTCCCAAGCGCTGAGATTACAGGCATACACTACAACACCCAGTCTCAATCGCCATCTCAGTGCACCCTGGCGGTGGAGCTGGAACAGCATTCTGGGGATTGAATCCCTGTTCCTGCGTCTGCCTAAGTAGGCACTTTAATCCGCTGAGCTGTCTGGCCAGCCCAATTTAAGTAACATCTGATGTCATGAGCAATTTACGATACTGTCTTGGTTAATTTTCACTCTTTGATGAGACAAAACACGCACCATCCCAAATTAAGGAAGGAAAGGCTTTCTTTAGCTCAGTTTCTAGAGGGTTCAGTCCATAATCATCTAGCTCCATGGCAGTTTGGCATGTTGAGGGGCAACAGTTCAGGGCAGCAGACAACAGCCAAAGCAACAAGAGCAAAATAGGAGGGCAGAGGTGAGGGGAAGCCAGCCTCTTTTCCTCCTTTACATGGCAGATAGGCTACCCCCACTAGGAGGCATAGCCTCATACTATCTCTGTGTTTTCCTCTTGTTCAGGAAGAGAGTGTTTATGAAGTGAGGACTCTGCCCCCTAAAGAGTTGCTTAGTTAAACTTCTGAAGTTAACACAATGAATAAAAAATTGTACCACCCTCGAGTGTTACCAACTGTCTTGGCCAAGGCCTCTACACTCGAGGATGTACAACTGAGTTAATTAAGCTTCTAAATTTCTCAAGTTGACACAATGAATCAATCATAAAAGATACAAACACCCCACAGAAAAGCAAGTAAGACTGAAGATGGAAGGCATTGATTATACTTCACATGTATCTACATTAATCACAAAGTTTATCTATTTAGAAATAAAATGAATGTTTTTGTTAGACAAAAAGCATCATTTCAGTCCATCATCCATGTACATAAATTACAGATGGGCACACTTTTGGCATGATTCTTACTACATGTCCAATTGGTCCACTTTTAAAAAGTATTTTTGTGGTTGTTATGCACATAAGCATGAGTACAAATACATGCTTTCCTATGCTGTTTTGCATTCCTTTACATTTTAATCTTTTATTTCTTTATTTATTTGGCACTGGGTCTTGCTATGTAGCTTGGACTCATAGTCATCCTTTTGTATCAACCTCCTCAGAACTGGAATTATAGGTGTGTACCACCATGCCCAGTCTTAATGACCAGCACGGTCCCCCTGGGGCTCTGGTGCTGCCATAGCATGCAGTACTAGGGATAAAGCCAGTGTCTTTGTGCTAGCCAGGCAGGCCTTTAGACAACCAAACTATCTCGCTAGCCCCTAGACTGTTTTATTGTAACTCTTATTATAGATATATCCTTGTATTTATTCCAATTTCTATAATAATGAAGACCAATATTAATAGCTGTTCTCCCACCATTATAAATAAAATGATTCTTCACCAATACACAAGCTGTTTGCTTGCCAAATTTAATAAAGTAATATTATAATTATCTTTATTAACTCTTTTGCCTGAGGGTAACAATAAACATCATGCTATTTTTCAGTATATTCATCAGAGTCCCTTCAACCTTAAATTTTTAAAGTCAAATTTTGGTTTTCTTGTCCTCAAATGAATTTTAATGGAAAACACATTTAATTTTTCTATTAATAATACTGATAGGCTTCATTATGTGTATTAGAAATGGTATAGTACTAAAACCTTAAGGACTAGATATCACTTACAACTCCAGATGAATGGGAATTAAATGCATCTATAAGTAGAGGAAATCTCGTATTAAAATCTTGGATTTAAAAAGGTATAGTGCTTTTATTTTAGTACTGCTGTACTCAAAATACATGCTATATTCTGCATTCAAGTTTTCATATTTTGCCACTCTTTATTACAGTGTACACTGACATTGGGCCAAATATGAGGCTTTGACAAAGATAGCAATTTGAATCATTATATTAAGTATATTTGTTTATTACACAGAATTTTTCAAATATATGACCAAAATTTTATGGAGACATGATACTTACAAAATAGAAGTGTCTAAACAGTAGTGGAAAAATCCTGATCTTCCAAATCTGTTCCTGCAGAAGGCCTTTAGGAAGTGAAAATCGGTAGTAGGGCGATAGTGTGATTTTCATACCAATTTCTAATTCCTTCTGAGGGAAAGGTAGGGTAGCTGTTGAAGGTGAAATCCTTTTTAGTGAAATATTGTAGAAAGAAAGTTATTTAGTTTATTATGTGTTCAATGTCAACTCCAATGCACTCAACTTTCTATGGAATAAAATTAATTATCTCTTATGAACTGAACAGCTAATAAATAAGATGTAGTAGATTTCTGAGAGATGATCAACTTATTACACCCAGCTGAATTAAACTAGAATGGTGCTGAGTGTAGGAGGTCCACCTGTGGGCTGTTTTCAGCAGCATCTGGAAGAGGAGAAGCATTTGGAACACTGTTAGGGATACTGCTCCGAGAAGCTGGTGGAGCTGTTGGAAGTTGTCAGTTATCTTGGGCTGTTCTTCTGGAGGACCTTGTCATCCTGGCTTTTTCAATGTACTTTGGAGAAGCTTGGGTCCTTGCACGTCAGTTCCTGGCTCCAGAGGGGAAGATGGTGCTCTGCTCAGCATCATGAAGCTTATTGCATTGGCTTTCCTGATGGGAACTCAGCTTTCCTCATCACTGGGGGAGCTTGGGACCTCACTGTTGCTGAGGACAGCTGTGGTACTTTTGGGAAAGCTTTGGTGCTTACCTTGAGCATTGCTTGCTGGCTCCAGTTCAGATCCCTCATCTTGGTAGCACAGATCCTTACACCACTGGCATAGACTTCCTGGGTTCCACCTTTGACCTTTGGTCCTTTCCAGATCATATCCATGAGGTGGGCCTGCATGACACTTTGCTGTGGGCTCTCAGCCTCCAGTTGGACTGGTGGGAGGCACTGCTATGAGTACTAGGTCCTCAGCTGGATTCTTCAGTATTTAGTGTGTGGATAGATTTCCTGCACTTCTAGTACCTGATTCTTGGGTGATTCAATACAAAATACTATTATAAAACTTGTCATGTACTATATTGTTCACCTTACAAAACACTCCAAACCATGACACAAGGAAATTCTATTTTCCTGACTATTGTCTGAAATAGTCACCTTTCTTGTATTGGTCAGTGCTTACTAGTGTCAAACTGCAAAACCTCTGCCTGACTTCTGGAAGCAAAGGATCCAGTCTAGGGGCTGGAACTCATGGCAGTAACCCTTGTAAATCCATATAGGAGGCTGAAGGATCTGTGATACAAGACTAATCTGTGTGAAAGGCCCAAGGGAAGCTTAAATGTCTATGCCAAAAGGGTAAATGATCTGTGCCAAAGAGTGAGAGCTATGTACCGGATGACAGGAAATTATATCCACAATGAAGATGTGGATATCCTCTAGAGAAGCTGAAGCTCCCTAGAAAAAAGAAAAAGGCAAAGCTCTTTGGAAGAAAAAAAAACACTGAAACTTCTCCAAAGGAAATAAGTCATAAGAAGCTCCTCCAGAAAAGGTAACACAAAATCCTTCCATCCTTCATGCCCTCTTTTTATACTGTCCTGTCAAGTGTCCTCCTATTTGTCTTCCATACGCAGAACCAAGCTTGCTCAGCTCAACTGGGCATTCCCACTCAAGGTGAAAATCATTCACCATACTCTCCTACTCAGTTCTTAATTATGAGGAAAAACAGGACAAATGCAAAGGGTAGATCACGCTCCCACTCTTTCATGCCACAAATCACAGTTTCTGTTATATGGAGAAACTCCCAGGGAGGGTTGGAATGTATGTCAAAAGTTAGCTCTTGACAAATAATATGCCTCTACAAGTAATGGAGCAGTTTATGTTCCATAATATTTTCCCTAACAAAAAATAATCAAGTAGCAATTAAAGGAGACTAATAGCTAGGCTTGCACCAAACAGAAACAAACTAGATAGAATTTTAATAGAATATCCGCAAAGTGTAATAAAAGGCTTGTAAATTAAAACCATCCTTATAAGCAGACAATGCTATAAAGCCTGAAAGTCAATTACTTTTCTTGTATTCTTTAGAAAACTCATCTTCAAGGACAAAAGTCTGCCCATAATCAGAAGAGAAGATAAACATATATTCACAGGTGTACTCTGTTTACTTGGAGCAGGTGAATCAAAACCTATAAAATAAACATCTGAAAGTAGTTGGAGAAAATACCGAGAATTGGTCAGCATAAGAATGAGAAAACATTGCAAATTTTCTAGATTTTGTAGTTTTATATGAGACTTTGAACTCCTGGGATTTATCCTCCAAAGCTTCATCTAATTATTCCATTGAGGAGTGCTGAGAAAGATCTTTTCAGTGGTTCAATCAAGTAGAAAAGTACTCATTCTGAAATATGTCTACTGTTCTCTAAAGTAAAAATTACCTTGGAAGGTAAGAATTTTTGCAGGCCTTGTCAATTTGATTTGTAGAGGAAGAGGACACTCCTCATGCCGATGTCCCCTAGCTTTCCTGACTCAACTGATGAAAGAAAACTTTATATGAAGAAATATAAAGTTTACAGGGCACAAATGCAGGACCATTAGGGGAATGATTCTTAGCCGTCGGTGGCTCTCACTTGCAAAAAGTTAATTGGGATGCTGAAGATGGATCACAAATTTTGAAGTGACTTCAATGATTTATTGAAAACTTGTACCAAAATAAGAAAATATAGCCAAATAAATATCAAATAAGGAAATGGTTGGATTGTAGCCCAGAAGCTTCAGTACCATAAAAATGAGATGAAGAAGGATAGAGGAAAACAAAGAGAAAGATGAGAAAGAGAAGACATATATTTAATTTGGAAAATGTACGTGCCTCACCATACCTATAATATACAGCCATATCAAGTGCCTGTAAAATAAAGAGATGTAACTGTTGGAGAGAAGAATGGCACAGATTCTCCTGGAAGGAGCAATGCTCACAGAAGCTAAATCAAGATAAAAAACAAAACTGCCTCACTGGAGGCATATAGCACCTCTGGAGACATTGGTATAAGAAATGAGTAGGCAAATTCTTATCTACATCAGCATAAATTTTCCTACTAAAGACCTGATTGCCCCAATCACTTTTACTTTGTACAACGTGTTCAAACTTCGGTGTAAAATTACAAGGTATTCTAAGAGGAATTCTTAGACTTATACCCAGTGTATTCTTACACTTATACCCAGTGTAAGCAGACAAATGAAACAAATATCAGAAATAGAAAAGGTACAGATGTTAAAATTATCACACAAAGAATTTAAAATAATTTTGAAGAATTTGTGAGGAATACCAATAAGATACAAGAATATACAATAGATAAAATTTTGAAGAATCAAAAGGAAAATCTACAAAATAAAATGAAAGAAAAACTAATAGAAAGTTTTGATGTGATTGACAACAGGTATGAGAAAGGCATTAGTTACGTTGAAATTAACTTAATAAAACTTTTCAAAGTAGAAACACAAAGAGAAAAAATGAATTAAAAACAACAGGATCTCAAGACAAGTGTAAAAATGCAATGTATCTATAAGTGGAATGACACAAAGAAGTAAAAAGGATGAAGAACAAATTCAATGTATTTTAAAATAATGATGGCTGAGGACTTTCAGAAATGAAACAGATGGCAAAACCAGGTCTCTAAAAGAATCAGAATTCATCAGTGACTCAAGAAAAGCAAAACAAGAGGTGCCACAGCCACAACACTATAGCATGCACTAAATGGAAGACAGAGAAAATGGCATAAAAGCCAGGATGTAAGAGGTGCTTCACTTGATTATAAATGAATAATTGTGGTTCCTTCACATGAGAATCTAAGCAGGTAAGAAGATAGTGAATAGTTCTTTTAAGAATAACATAAGCAATCCAGAATTCTATATCCAGTGAAATTATCCTCAGGCAAGTTAAAATTAATATAAATTATTGGTATCAGTCTTGACTTATTTGATAAGTCTTTTTATTTCAAGAGAAATGATATTGCATTTCTCTTTACTCAAGAGAAATGATATGTGTCAGAAAATTTGATCTGCATGAATAAAAGAAGGCTAGGATAAGAACAAGTAAGTAAAATATTAATTTCAATAATCTCAAATATAAATATTATTTGAAATATTAGTAACAATAAAAATGTATGAAAATGAAATTAATGACAGCAATATCATGAAGGGTCTGCATAAGGCTGGGAATATTTTTATAAAATACTTCCAAACACATGAAGCACTACAGAAATATTTAAAAGTGTACCTTAAATAGTTCCTGGTCCAGGAATAAAGCCCAGGTACACAGCACTTGCCTTGCCAACTCAAAGTTCTGAGTTTGATTCTGTAACTCTTCTCCCCTCAAAAAAGAAAAAAAAAAAAAACTCATGCCTAATTTAAATAGCTCCAGTATATTAATACACACCAGGGCAAAGGATTTCTGATAAGAAAACATAATGTATTAGCAAAAGAGATGAAGTGACACCACATAAAACATTCCAATAAATCTGGAGAGTAGGGCTGGCAAAGATAGCTCACCAATCTAAAATGCCAGCTTTGGCAAGCTTAAGCAAGCTTGGGGACTTCGGTTCAATACCTGGCACCACCTGCCATGCAAGCCCCACCCCAAGGGCAGGCTAAGCCAGCCACAAAAAATAAATAAATAAATAAAAATAAAAGCCCTGTAGAGAAGAGAAGCTTCTGAAATTAATATAAGCATTCCATCAGCAGCTGTTAATCCTAACAAAGAATAATCACTGTTACTCTAAATTGTTTGAAACTTCCAGTGAAAACCAGGGGACTGTTGCACGTGGTCACATGCCTGTAATCCCAGCACATGAGAGGCTGAGTCGGGAATATCATCATGAGTATGAAGCAAGCCTGCACTGCATAATGAGAGCCTGTCTTGAAAAAGAAAAAAACAAACAAACAACAAAAATCCAGGGATTTCCAGAGTGGCTAAAAATATTCAAGTAAACATAGCCTATAAGAGATATGCATAACATTTTAAGGTACACAACCTAAATACAAATGAATAACTAGCATACACATATAAAGATTTTCACATAAAAATAAACAGAAAACATGACTATTGCTTTACCTACACAGAAATTAACCAGTTATTAATAACTGAAAATACTATCAACAGGTGAAAGCAGTTGCACTGGAATTTGGTCATTTATTTAGGGATTTTATAGAAGAAATATGTAAAGCAAAAACATCCTAACACATTCTGTGAGGGCAAAAAATTCTAATATCGAATCTAGCCAAAGATGTTACAAGGAAGAAAACTCTTCAATAAAATCCCCACATATTAACAAATACAATCTAAAAATGGTTACAAAAATTTATATAACTGAATCAAGTGGAATGCATTCAAGGTTTGGGAGACTAAGCATTAAAAAAATCAATGAATGTAATTGGTCGCGAACCATAAATACATCAGTTAATACAGGTAAAGAATTTGAACAAATCCAACATTCATTCTTGTAAAGATTCTCAAAATTAGCAAAAAGAAGAGCAGGAGAAAATGGAAACTTTCAAATGGCAAACCTTGGTAAAAATATAAAAATAATTGGACATGGGATCCCTGTATTTGGCTTTAGAAAATAAAGCCAAACCTGATTAATAATAACAGTGAAAACACCTAAAATATGTAATTCATGTTTTTGGTTCAAATTTCATATTTTGTAGAATAAATCTCAGTGTAAATTTACAATAGTGAAATAAATCAGACTTGCATGCGCAAACATTGTGTTGTCTCCTTAGTGTAAGAGCCTGAAAGAGTGAATAAAATCTGAAGGATACGATAGATATTATGAAAAAGAAATGTGCCTGTTCAGATGAAATGAGTTACTGAGATGAAGAGAAGGACAGAAGAGGCAGTGGGGGAACGTGAGGTATCTATGTATTTCAGCAGGATGGTTAGGATAATTTTACTGTAGATTTCTACTGATCTATGGAAAAAAGAACCTAATCCTTAATTGCTTTGTCTTCTGTTTTCATATTTTTCTTTTTTTCTTAATTTCTTATGACTTTTCTTTCTTCATCCAATTTTGCATGCATATATCTTGTAATCTGAACAATTAATTTGAAAAGAACACTATGCAATAAAACAAATACTGTTGAATTCATATTGTTTTGTTTAATAAAATTTTGCATCATTCGTAATTTTCTTCTTTACTGCTCGTTTGTATTCTCTCAAAAAAACTAAAACAAAACTAAAATAATACACAAACAAAAAATAAAAAATAATGTCTAGTCTAAATCCAAGAAGTTATTTTTTAAAATCATGGAGCCTACTATAAATTTATATATACAAGATAAATAATACCAGTAGAACAGTAAAGGGAAAAATTGGAAAATTCAAGGTATCTTTCTCTCCAAATACAATTGATGTAAAGTTGTTTTAATCAAGTCAACATGATATTGCTAATGGATTGGACACAAAGTATTTTTCAAGACGTTGTGCTGGAATATGTCTAGGTACACATGCAAGGAAAAGAAAAGCCAATGGAACAAAGGAAAATATATAGAAACAGAAATTTCACTATACCCAGGTATTAATTCTCAAAGGTTCATAAACATGAATGTGAAACTCGGGAGGAAATAAAGAGAAACTTCTTAAAGAATAAAGTAGAGTATATATGACCATAGATTTCACAGTGAATACTGCACTATCTGATGAATACAATCATCCTTGAGACAAAAAATAATTTGGAGTTCATTAAAATTAAAATGATACTCTTTTAAAATTATTCTTAAATGGGGCCGGGGAGATGGCTCAGTGAAATAAGTGCTTCCTTGGCAAGCACAAGAGTCTGAGTGCAATCCTGGTTCTGCCACAAAAAGAAAAGAAAAATACTCTTAAAATGAAAACAAAAGACACTGAGTGGCAGAAAACACTTTCAAGTTGTTTATCTGGTAAGATGTTGGTACCAAAATATTCAAATAACTCCTGAGATAAAAAAATAAAAAGACATCAATATCTGTCTGACCTCATGCTGAGCTATAAAATGCTCAAGTCAAAAACTTCTGACATTTCCAGTCGTATGGAAAACCCACTACTATTATGGACTACTGGACTTTATGGGAATATTTTGCTGAATTCACGTACCTACAATATTTAAATAACAATGGAATACCCTTCTCTGA
>NDGN011536611.1:969-12667 GCA_002564285.1 Tympanoctomys barrerae
CTCAGGCCCTTGCACTTGCCAGGGAAGCGCTTATTCCACTGAGCCATCTCCCCAGCCCCCACTTCACAAAAGTTTTAAGGTTTTTTTTTTTTAAATTCATTTTACTTATTTTATTTTTTATTTTTAAAGAATACACAATAGTGATAGAAAAAAAAACAGTATTACAAATGATACACGATTTCACTAAACAAAGTAAGAGGAATTCAACAATGGTTGCTGTATTACATCATGCTATTTATATTCAAATTAGTTGTTCAGAGTACCAGATATAAATGTGTAAGATTAATTTAAAGAAAAACAAAACAATAATAAAGAAGATGTAAGAAATTCAAAAGAAGAGGGAAAAAGTCAGAATAATTTTTTTAAGCATTAACCGATCCTTTCAAAAGACCGGCAGAAATCAACAATACGATTATCCAAAATATTCTGTATATATACATGAATATATCTTTTTCCCTTCTTTCGTTTATCCTTTTCCTCATCCACGTTTTTCTTGAGTGATTTTCATTATTTGGCAATTATAAATGAAAGACACTGAACAAGAAAGAAGCAGGAAGAAAACGCACGATAGGCCGTCCTCTCACTCCACGGGTCCAGGGATGGTTCTGGCAGAACCCCAAGGGCAATGCCTGCATGACACTGTCAGCTGCTGCCCTAAAGACCTAACAGGAGCAATTAAACACTCAGCAGTGACGCGTCAGATGAAAGAAGGGCTGATAGATGCTTTCCATTACTTCTCAAAGGCTTTTTAAAGCACTCATAGCACGTGCTTTCTAGCAGAGAATCAGAGGTAGCATGGCCCGAACCATGAAACAAACTCATGTACAGAAAACAATAGGTAGCTACGAAAGCTGAAATATTTGAAATTTATGTGAAGGACAGAATCAGATAAGTGCAGCAAGTATAAGTGCCTTGGGTCGAAATAGGACAAAATAGATTACTGTGTGGTTTAATTATGCCTGTGCAAAAATTGGCTTAGGACCCAAGAACAGGTGGCTAAAGTCGGAGGCAAGAGAACTATAATGCAGAACCATGAATCCCCAAATAAACCTTCAATACGTAAAGGGTCGTAATGTATGAAATTGTAGAGTGAAGAGACTCTGATATACAAATGTTGGCTTCTCGAGTGACTACTTTATCAATTTTGCTCTCTAATTTGAAGTTGAACTGCCTTTCTCTTTAACATTCCCCAGATGCTGTCTTTCCAGCTGGGGTAATTATAGAAATGAAAAGAAGTAGCCTGGATCCTTTCAAAGGCATTTCATCCACCCTAACTGTTTTTGTATTGTTATACTAAATCAGTTGGTGCGGTTCTGCTCTAAAATAGATATGCAAAAATAGATATCACCTCTGTCAAGAGAAATCATTCGCCACTAACCTAAAAGCACCCTAAGGATGCAGTCAGAGCTCACCATTGTGTTAAAAGCCTTTTGTTAAGAGTAAGAATGATTTTATTTTAAAACTTGACTTTATCTTAAAAATATTGAGAAAGTTAACAGGTTAATAATGCTCTGGTTACATATTTTAAGTCTTTATCTCTTAATCCCTATTCATTCTTTGGGTTTCCATTATCAGTGTACAAATGAGGATTATTACATGCTTTTTAAACATGTTCGTAATTCACAGATGACAGTAAGAACATTCAGTTCTTCAGAGAGATGATCAGAAAGAAACTGGCTAAAAAGCAGACCCGGGGATCTCCAATCCATAATCAAATATCTAGATTGATTGTGTCACTTGCACTTGTATTGATTTCAATTGGAGTAGCTCACCCAAGGGAATAATAAAAATGTGGAATAAAACTGATTTATGGGAACAAAATAAATCCTTTTGTGAGTGGTAATGAATTGGTACTATTTAACCCTTTCAATCACAGATTGAAAAAACTATTTATTTTTTAAGAATGCTGAGCCAGCCAGAAAGAGTCACACCAGAAGTAC
Source organism: Tympanoctomys barrerae (assembly GCA_002564285.1). Taxonomy (NCBI): domain Eukaryota; kingdom Metazoa; phylum Chordata; class Mammalia; order Rodentia; family Octodontidae; genus Tympanoctomys; species Tympanoctomys barrerae. Next base: position 2,910 of record NDGN011536611.1, read on the forward strand.
CAATACTGCCAAGTGCCATTATTCTAAGTTGTGGTCCTGGGTGCAAAATGCTGCTCTACACGTGATGGAAGGCGTGATTTGACAGAGGGCATACGTCGAGATTCCTGGGCCAACTTATATATGTAGTCACAAATAATGGACCTATAGATCCTCGCTGTTATGGAATCACTCAGTAAATGTTTATTGTGCTTATTTACATGATTTATAAGACAGAAGCAAAACCAAAATATGATGTGTACAACATTAACAATATTTATTTTTACCCTTAATGTAGGTGGTCTTTGCTTCCCTGGAAACTTAGCTAAACTAAGGTCTGTCCCAGGGTTATTCTGTGTTATTTTCACAAATATTTGCTGGAAGGAAAAGTAGAGAATTAGGGGAAAAAGGAGATGATTTGCACAAAGAAATTCCCTCCAGAATAATTATTTGATTGTATCACTTGAGCCAGTTTGTGGAATGAAAAAAAGGCCGGTTGTCTCATGGCCCATTGGATCTGGAGGACACAACACTGGGATAGCTTGTCTTTTTTGACTTCTAACTTTTTACCTTTTCACTGCATTTAGCATCTGATATGCATGCCCTGTAATACCTGATCCGCCTCAGAGCCAGGCTCAGGGCTCCCAGTACAACTCGATGGGCAATGAACATGGCCTTCTCATTCATTTTAATCTTAACTAATTTAAATTTAAAACTGATCATCGATTCAGTTACCGGAAACTCTTAAGTGTAGTCGGAACAACTGGGCATATGAATTTATTCTCAGCTTAAAACATTATGAAATCCAATTACAGATTAAGTACATCTGATGAATGTATCATCTAAATGTGAGAAATCCAACATATAAATATAGGGCAAAAGTCAAGATAATAAGAAGTATGTTTCCCCATGGGAAAGGAACAAGAGATGGGGGTAGGGGAAGAGACATGGATGGAGAAAAAGGGGAATTGAAGAAGAAATGCGAATAGAACTTTTGCAAATGAGAAGAGATCCAGGAGATGCAGGGCGCATGGAGAAAGGGAGGAGATGACACAGGTAACAGAGTTGCATTATGTACAAACGCTTGGTAATAAATATAGTCAGTATGAACTGCCAACGTGCTAATAGAAACAAATAAATAAAATAAAAATACAGTGTACCCTAAATATAAAATACACATATGCATTTAATCGGAAAGATAATGTGTTACCTCACTACTAACTTTAAGGTTATATATCGAGTGGCTTTGGTTACGCGGACTTGAATGAGGTGTACCACCAAATTTCACTTGTTTCTTTTTACTTCCTCTAGCATGGATATTGGCAACTACACACGACTGCTGTATTTCTACTGGGCCCTGCTGTCCTGATGCATTAAAACAAAAATTAGAATGCACATTTAAAATACAGGTTCATTTCTCTCTTAAGCCAATGAAACAAAACTTCATTGTCCTAAAATCTGCCTCCTAATGTCCACACACTACAAGGGTGAAACTTCTATGCGTAGGATGACAGATTCTGTTCACCACCTTTCCCTTAATTCATAGTCCTCCAGAGCTGACTTCAGAAATAGCTCAGGGGAGGGAGGGAGTGCTTGGAGGCATGAGTTGATTTGTTACCAGTTCCGTCCACATGATTTGCACTGTCACGGTGTTTAATGAAAGTTCATGAAGGTAACTTTATCCTCACTGGCATAAAAAGGCTTTTAAAAAAATTAATACATTTTACTATTTACAATGAAACATAATTTAATTCAGTTTGATGGTATCGTAATTATTACAGCATAATAATTTTCCTGGTAGGATACCTTTCGTCCATATGCCACACAGAGTAAATCATTAAACAGGAAACAGGATACAAATCAAAAAAAGATAATAAGAAACTCTATTATCATAAAGGAATAAATTATTAGGAAAACTGAAAGGGATCCACTTCAAGTTTAAGGACTTGTTCATGTGAGAGCAAGCTCATAATAAACAATCTCCAGTTCGTTGGGCTTCTGGAAGAAACCAAACCTCAGATCTTCAACATGCCTCGCATAATGAATTCCAGTCTTTTGTGCCCAAGTTCTCAAGAGAGTTCGGAGGTTGCAAGTTCTCTTTCCTAAACTCTTCTAAGCTTTACTATGAAATGAAACATGCGACAAACTACCTTTCCTTTGTATTCCCTGTGGCTCCATACCTTCTTTCACGCGGTGATTACAAAGAAGTATCTGTGCATTATAAATTGTAAGAATGTGTCAGAGACTATCAAAAGCCAGACTCATCTCAAATCTCAAGACAACTGTCATTCTATTCTTAAAACTTGGGTGCATGTCATTTGATATTTGTTTGCAGTCCCATTGCTGTATCTATGTTTCGAAGTATAATATACTGTCGTTCTTCACAGTTGTGGAATTGTACAGTAGTCCCGATTTTGAGGCTCTCATGATATAAATATACTTCTCTTATCAATAACAATATATGTGCAAACTATTGATCTTCGCAATGTGTTCAATGCCTGCATCCGGACAAGTAGGCGTATCATCTTCACCATGTACATTTTTGTTACACAAAATCTCAGGAGCATAATTTTACAAGTATTTTAGCATCTATTTTCTAATTATTTCTTTATATTTTTAATTTTTATTTATTCTTTATAAATTTTTATGAGGGAGAATAGCGAGGCTTCTTGATAGATATGTGTGGATACAGATATTTTAAATCTCTTACACTTACTTTACAAGTTTATTTTAAAGATATCAGTGAATTATTAAAAACAAATAATTGGTTAAATAGTTTGGCTAGGGCTTATCTAAAATAATTAACTTGCATGAACTGTGATGCAGAATTTGAATTAGAAGTCTTGTCATTCACATTAACAGGGCTCACCCTGTACACTACAGTGTTATATTCAGCCGTGCTCGCATAACTGAGTGGGCTGGACATGGGCTCTGTAAGCGCAAGAATTTCTGTATTTTCTCTAATCATGAGGTGGAGAAATGATCAACTCTGATATTTATAAATATTTAAAGAAACTGCAGGGCCAGCTAGATAGCTCAGTGGATTAAAGCGCTTGCTTAGGAGAGACCAGGGTTCGATCCCCGCCGCTGGGACACGCTGAGATGGCAAATGAGACTCGGTGTGATGGAGCACGCCTATAATCCCAGTGCTTGGGGAGGCTGAAAACAGGAGGAGTCACAAGTCCAGTCTACGTAGTGAGACCCTGCAGACCCTCTACTAAGTACAAAAATGAATAAAGAGACTGCAGACAAAAATGCAGTTTTAAAATACTGATGTGTTTCTAGTGATTCTTTTAAAATTCACAGTTACAAAAGTAAAATATTTCTTTATAAAAAATAAATTTTGTTGTGAGCCATAAAATACTTAAATCAATGCAACCATCACATTACAAATGGCAAATATCTGAAGATATAATTCCTCATCAATTAATTAATAAGGAATGTCCATTAATAATCAATGACAAGTTTTTTCAACTCTATCTAGTGCTTAATTAGAGGACTATAGGTATGAAAAGATCAATACATTTTAACAAAAAACAATAATAAATAGGCTTGAAGGGAAGGATACTAACTTTATGTGCATATGCAAGAAGGTATTTTAAAAATATATTTTGTAGACAGCGCAGAGATTGAGTCAAAAAGTGATTTGATTCACAGAAACAAACATAAAGGGGAATAAAAATCTCAGTAGCAGGTACTATTCTCATAACCTAAATTGCCGACATACTTTGTAAAATACAGCAACATTCATGCTTTCTCTAGATGGAGAAAATATTTTGTATAAAAATGAACAAGGAAAGATTTAACTATCAAAAATTAAAAACACTATTTTCCAGCTCATAAACAAAAAGATAAAGTGGATAGATATTGTAAGTTGTAATGACTATTAATCACTATTCACGGTAATCTGCTGTAACTATCAAATCAAATTTTTAAGCATTCAGGAAGTTCTGGGCAAAGTGTGTAAGCATCTAAATTTGTAAGACAAACAAGTAAATAGTAGGCACATAAAATGTTTGAGCTAAATAGGAATAAAAAATATGAATTAAACTCATCTAGTTTTTTTGGGTATTTTGTGCAGGGTCTCACTTTGCAGCTTAGACTCCTAGTGATCTTCTTGTTTTCAGTCTCCCCAGCGCTGGAATTATAAGCCTGCAGCACCACACCTGGGCTAGGGGGCTGGCTCAGTGTCCCCAGGGGTGGGGTCGGTGCAGCGTGTGGTGCCAGGGATCAAACCCAGCCCCTGCACTTGTCTAAGCAGGCACTTTGTCCGCCAAGTTATCTCATTGGCCCTCAGCTACCATTTTTACTTATCAAATTAGAACATTTCTGGGCAGTTGAATGTATCCATGCCTTATTAGACCTGGGAATTACTGTGACCTTCTTGAAAACATTTTGTTAATTTGTATCAAGAGCCTTAAAAAATACTGCCTTATTTTAATTTAGCAGTAAGCTTTAACTGTATATATTAAGGAAATATGCAAAACTATACATTAGTAATTAATATTTTTGCTTTTAGTAAAATAACAAACCAAAAAAGTGGTTAATAAACTTTGCTAAATTCACCACTGTTTACATTTTGATGTTTGTAACATCAAAGGATGTTAAATATATGAAGCAGAATCCAAGAACTATTTGTAGTAAGATCACAAATATATTTCAATGTCCATTTTTTCAAGCACACACACAGACACACAGAGCCTCTCCAGGCAAAAGGATAACACATCTTAATGAAAACATATGTTTATCACAATCTGAGCTGAGTTACCTCTGAAGAAAGGCTAAGCCATTCACCAAGCTATACTTACTAAATGTAAGTAGTATCTGTGCAGCAGTGGAAAACTGTCCATGATTCATTGTAGTTATTGCAGCTTGCTGCCAAGGCCCCCAAGCAGCCTGGCGGGCGCTGCACACAGTGTCTCCTTATCTGGGGCCATTCGCCCTGTCCTGTGAACACTAGTCTCTGCCATCCCCTCCAACCCGCTCAATCTGCAGCCCCCTTTCCTTCATTCTTCTCTGCGGTGCCATGGAGCCATCTGTCACAGTCTCCCTAATGGCCACCAGACGTCAAGATCTCTCCTGGCCCTCTTATTTATGTTAAGTTCCTTTGATTGTAGTATTTTAGTAATATGGACTTTATCGTCATGCTTATTAATGTTTGTCATTGACATTTTCATTTGGTTTCTCAGCTAACTCCTATCTTCCCTTCCAATCCCTAAGCCCCTTCGGAGATTCCTTTATTCACTGCTGTAACCCTTAGTGTTTGTCGTATTTGTCTTGCTCCTTTAAAAAGGTAGGTCCATAGATGTGTGAACAAGCTAATCAATATCTTAAAGAATAGAAATGTATAATTTATGTCTAAATTTATTTCTTGATCTCAGGTTTCTGTTCCTTGGGTATAGAATGACCTTTGGTATCTGGGCAAACACATTTTTCAGCACTCTACTTATGAAAAATAATGAAAAGGGCCATCTAGATAGCTCAGTGGTCTAAAGCACCTGTTTAGGCAACTGCAGGGACATGGTTTGATCCCTGCTGCCACATGCCAGGCTAGCCCCACCCCCAGGACAGGCTGAGCCAGCCATAAGAAAAAAAAAGAAAAATAATGAAAATTTTTTAAAAATGAAGCACATCTAAATTATTTGAAAACAACAGAAAAGTTGTTCTTCCCTGAACAGTTCACTTGGGTCCTTAGATCCCACATGACTGATAGTTTAGCAAAGTGCTCATCGACCTTAAGAACCTCGTGCAAATGGTTTGGGAGTCCTCATCCTGGACAGGCTGTCAGTATGAAGAGTGACCAGGGAACAGCTAGTCTTACTGTCCTAGGGGTGAGTGCGCAGGCTCGCGGTCCTCTGGCTCTGTGTCGTGAGGGGCCTCTCTGCCTTCTAAGACGTCCACTGCCAACCCCAGGAGAAGGTCAGCAAGGGAATCTCACGCTGCTGGACGGCGTCTTAGCGGCTGCAGATGGATGCTCACTTTAAATGTTTAGATTTCTTTCCGTGTCCCAGCAGAGCTGCTTCTCCCACTTCTAAAATCAATTCAGAGCTGACATTGATCTGTTGGGAACCTCTTTATTCAAAATTCATATAAAATAAAGTTCAGCTATAATAGTAAAACAATTTGTGTGTGTGTGTGTGTGTGTGTGTGTGTGTGTGTGTGTGTGTCTGGCTCAGCCCACCTTGGGGGCGGGCTGGCCTGGCATGTGGTACCGGCAATCAAACCCAGGTCCCTGTACTTGCCCAAGCTTGCCTAAGCAGGCACTTTAGACCGCTGAGCTATCTCGTCAACCTATTTTTTAAAAAAACTTTTTTGTTAGGTATATTTATAATTTGTGTACACATATCTAAAATACTGTTAAATACTTTTATTTATTTGATAAGAATAGAACTCCTGCCATGACGGGGCATCATATGGGGCCATCCATGCGTGGGGGCCCCCAGCGACAGATTCAGAGCATATCGGATTCCTGGCTGGCCTCTCCATGGGTCCCTTACCAGGGGTGTACTACAAACTCCTTATAATACTTTTTTTTTTTTTTTTTCTGTATTTTGAGAAGGGTCTACAGGGTGTTCAGGGTTTCACTACTCGATCGGACTCGTAGTTATCCTCCTGTTTACAGCCTCCCAAGAGCTGGGATTACAGGCGCGCCACCACGCCCAGTCTCAATCCTAGTCTCAGCATGCCCCGGGGGCGGGGCCGGCGCCACGTGCTGGGGAACGAGCCCCCCGCCCCAGCGCCTGCTTGCAGACGCTTTAATCCACTGAGCTCTTTGGCTGGCCCTTATAACATATTTTGAACATTTTTTAAAAAGCCTTAAATGTCTCTGCTACTTCAAAAAGGGTGATTTTAGCTTTTAAATTGTGCAAAATGTTTGCAAAGCCAAAGGTCCCACAGCGGTGACCCACTGACTTTGTTCTGCTTCCCACAGTCTCTGACCAAGGACAGGGCGCTAGGGGGATTACTCCGTACGCTCTGCAGTTGGGGATCCCAGATTTGAGCCAGACGAACCCCGAGCGCTGCACGCGCTTGCGCTCCGCAGGCTGCGTCCTGTGACGCACACAGGGCCCAGCGCGGGATTTGCATAGCTGGGCAGCTTCGTTGCCTCCGCAGACAGCGTCGAGTATATGCTGCTCATTATGTCAAGAAAATAGCCAATTAGGTATCAGACACAAATTCAATAAGCTGCTGCGTGAGTGTTGAGAACAGATGAGTCCTTAAATAAGTTTGATAAATTAATGCTTAACTCCATTCTTGTGGAAGAATATGTCCTAATTGCACATTTCTATAGCTTTATTGGCCGTGACGTGATATACAATCAGAAGTGTCAATATGTTCCGTGTATTCCACAGCCCAACGTGTGGGGGCCAAACAGCTTGTGGCCCCTTCATAGTTCACTAGCAATTCAACACTGACTTAATCTAGATTAAAATCATTTCCTGTGTGCTTATATTTGAGAGCTTTTATCTTTCCAGGAATATGTTAGAACTGGATGTAAAGATAACGACACTCATTTCTCGTTTTGGCATAAGAGACATTTGCTTGCCAAATTAATACTCCGGACCTAAGACCATTTTTCTGTGGTCATCATTCCTAATGCTTTGGCACTGATTTACAAATAACATCGGAAGTGGCCTGGGCTGTTGTTTAGAATGACAAGGGCTTTGTACCATGATACAAATTTCTTTTATCTCCCATCACGATGCCAAACCCTGTGGTCACTAATTGCATCGTTTGACAAGTACACAAGTACAGTGTCCTAACCAGCCAGTCCTTGGGAAGCGTGGAGGAGTATCGCCTGCCGCTCCTCACGTTCCCCTGCCTTTTAGCCACCAGACACTGAGTGTTTATCTTTAGAATGCAATAGAGCTGGATATTGTTGGACCTGCTGTTCTAAAAGCAAGTGCCTGAGCAAGTGGTCCTAAAAAGAAGTGGCCCAGTGGCAAGTGTCATTCTGCTGCGGTAGGGAGCCAGCCAGATGTGACACGCCACTCCGTCACCCAGGAAACACACTTTGCAAGATCTCAGGCGAGCTCACCCCTGCTGCAGCAGCCTCTATCTCATTACGGGGAAATGAATTCAAATTGCTTGAAAAGAAGCTGCCTCTTTTCTCTTCCTGCGGACTGACAAGCGACTACAAAGTTCTCCAACAGCACCGCAACCTACAAGCTGTTCTGAATCGCAGGGACAATTCCCCCACCGGCAGCTGTCCCAGAGGGCAGCCTGTCAGATATATGGCCTGCACGCCCGGCAGCTCGGAAAGCGCACAGCTCCCTGCACACTAAAACACAGACGCCAGGGACTATAAAACAAAGCTGTCCCTTTCCTAACAGCGTTAGCCTGCCCACAGACTCCTTGGAAGTCTAAAGGCTTTCCCCCTCGAATAATTTTCTTTCTGTTCCCAAGAAAATTAATGCATCCCTATCTTTCTTCTTGGAATTTTTATTAAACACAGTTTATTCTGGGGGTAAAAAAGGGATTCAGGGAATCAGGGTGCATTCAAAGGTCTCTCACTTTCTCTAGATAACCTTGAGAGATGGACTGCAATTTTTTTTCGAGATTCTGCAGAGATTTATAGTATTGGACTATGTTAATGCTCTGAAACACTCCCTCTGGTGACTTCTATCCCTGGAACTAAGTGAGGTATTGAAAGTACTTAAAAATGTGACTTCCTGTGGTTTGCACTAAGCAACGGTGTCCCACCTGTGCACTTTGGATGGATGGTCCAGATGGAGCTGAATGCTGAGAGGCAGACACTGGACACTGGTGTTGGAGGGAGAGGCAGGCTCCTGCCCCACGCCCTGAGGATGGGGTTGCACGAAGCCAGTGTCTCTCGACTCCTGTTTCTCGCTGGTGAGCCCTCCTAGGTCCCCATGCGCCCCGCCTTTCAATGCTCCTGGTGCAGTGCCAGCGTCTCCTCCCTTGTTCTTCAGTCTTCCCTCAACACTCTCACTCTTCCTGTTATGGAGTTCCCTTCATTCTCTGCCCACTTGGGTTAAGTTTTCCTGCTTGTTTCCCCATATCCTCCTCTGGATTGCACCAGCATTTGCCGGTGGAAGAAGTGTAAGTAAGACTGAGGCCCAAGGACAGATGCACAAGTCGCCAGCGTGTGCCGGCACAATCGTGAGCACTCACAAGCACACGTCCGTCCTCCTGTCCCCCGTCCACCGCTACTTCAGAGCTTCCGACTCACCCCATAATCTCTTGTTTTCGGTGTGATTACTCTCAGTTATTCTGCTTTGGAATCACCTGTTCTCACCATTTTTTTTTTAAATTTGCTGAGGGATTATATATGTTGTAGGACATGTGAAAATCCACTTCATAAAAAGGCAAAAAGGGGAGGAAAAGTCATTCCTAATGAAACCACACATCGGAAATGGTTCCTGCATTCCTTTTCACAGTTCCTTGTTCTGTTTTTTAAAAAGTCTTCGAAGCAAATCAGTTTTGTTGTAGTTGCTAATTAGGCCCTCTGGCTCTCCAGAGCAAGGTAAGCCTTTGATGAATGCCGACTCTGTGGCTCTTTCTTCCTGTTTGGTTTTTTCTTTTCACTCCACCTTCTCGGAGATGCATTCCTGGTCAGTCAGAGGTTTGCGTATCTATCATCTGCTTAGCTTCCCTTCAGTAACTCCCTGGGTTCAGCACAAAGGATTTTCCGAGACCCGAGACCCGCGCAGTGACTGTTTTCCTTGTGCAACAGCACTGTAGAACCCTTCGCAATCCTACTGCAGACCCTTTTACTTTCCGGATACAGTCACGTGCATTTAGCTTTTTTTTTTTTTTTT
>NDGN011536612.1:939-11024 GCA_002564285.1 Tympanoctomys barrerae
AAAAAAAAAAAAAAAAAGAAAAAGAAAAAAGAAAAGAAAAGAATTGATACATAAAAGGAACTGTGAACTTCTACAAAATAAGGTCAAAAAACTTGAGAATCATGAAGAAGAAGATTGCAGATCAAAAACTACAGTGGCTGCTGGAAGCCATGAGAGAGAGCATAGCCAGCTTGAGGCTTGGGAGCACTGTCCCTACACCAGGCAGAACCACATTACCCCTGCACTAGAGCCCTGATGTAGGATTACTGCCCTGTTGGGTTCAGAGTGCAAAGTTTCTATCAAAGAAGTCCATTATTTCATTTTTTCATACCTTAAGAAAGTGAGATTTGCTTTTCTAAGTTTTAGAATTTCTTGGGACCCATCATTTCTTTCTTTCTCTTATTCCTTGGTTTTGGATTGGAAATGCCTATTCTATGATTATCCCACTATATTTTGTTACATATAATTCTTTTGGTTTTCTAGGTTCTTAGCTGGTAGACCGGTGCTGTCTGAAGATACACTGAACATCAAGTCTTGCACATATCTAATTTAAATGGAACTGAGATAAGACTTTGGACTTTAAAATTCAGGGTTTGTGCTAGAATGCATTAAGATTTTGGGGGGTTGTTGGGATTGAATAAGTATGAAAAGGATGTAAATTTTGGAAGGCCAAAAATAGTATATAACGGACTGCATCTTATTGTCCAAGCTCCAAATCAATATGTTGAAATACAGTCCAAAATAGGAAGGATCAGGGAGATAGCTCAGTAGAATAAGCACTTGCTTGGCAAGTGCAAGGTCCTGAATTCAATCCCCAGTACCACACACACACACACACACACACACACACGCACGCATGCACACACACACACACACACACACAAAGACAGCATCAGAAGTGGAGATGTTGCAAAGTAATTAGGTGGAGTCCCTTGATAAAATTAGTATCCTTAGAAGATGAGGAAAAATGATGTCTCCTTCTTTCTACCTTTCTGTTTCTGTCTCCCTTGAAGATATGTGGACCAGTCTTGTATCATGAGATAAGGAGAAAATGACTGTCTACAAGAATCTGCTTACTCCTTGGTTGTGGTCTTCTGAGCCTCCAGAACTATGAGAAATACATGTTTGTTGCATTAGCCATCTATTTTATGGTATTTTTATTATAGCATATAAACTAAGACATAGTCATTAGTAGAATCAATCAATGCAGCCCCTGGTACCGAATGTACAGATATTTATTTAATGCATTTTTCCTGTGCCAATTGGTGAAAAGGCAAGAGAAATTAAGGAACCCTTACAGCTGCCAATTGAAAAAAGTGTGCAGACCAATAGAAGGCTCTCCAGGTGACCCAGCTCAGCTAGTTAACCTTCATGAGCCTTCGGATTTCATAATGTTTGACTTGCAATTGATCAAAGTGCTCAGGGAATATTGGTTCCAGCCCTTAGATGTTCTCCTTCTGAGAAAAGGCTTTTGCTCAAAGCATTTGAATTCTAAAAGCCAAGAAAACTGAGCTACCTTTTGTGAAGACAGATTTCTCGAATCCACCAAGCCATAAAATAGGCCGAGCCTGCAGTATTCATCTCTAAGTAGCTGCAGTAGGAATAGAATTCAAGTTGAGAAGGTCTTAAAGTGTAAGTGATTGGCAGGAGATTCATACTCCCTACAAACTATCCAGGCACACAGTAGCCCCAGGATTTGCAGAAAAACTCTGTGATCAGTTTACTAAGGAAGAAATGGTTTGCTATATGTTACCAGTGAGAAATGGGTTGCTGTACTATTTCAACCCCAGCCTCACTCAAGGATGACCTGGAAGGACAATGGATAAAAAGAAGAATTTTTGAATACATATGATTTTAAGTGATCTCATTATAAAAGGTCCAGGCATTTGGAAAAGTAAGATTAGTGGATTAGACACTTCCTTCATGAAGGAACATACACTCATACTCACGTTTATTTTCCTATTATGCTGTATTCCTATTCATACATAAAACCTTCTAGTTCCACAAAGCATAGCATCACCAAATACTAAATCACTAAATCATCAACATAATTAGACAAACAATTTTGCCACTTAATTATACTGTTAATAAAGTAAGACAGTATCTAACTTCAGGAGCTTCACTTTTTTGTGCATGTAGCTCACCACCCAGAAATTGCTTATCTTACAGACTGATAGAATGTCCTTCCAAAGTGCCAGATCATGGGGGCAGCATCTCTAAAGATTGAATAATTATCTTGTGTAATATATTTTCTGAACAAACCAGAGACTGTTACGGTGCTATTTCTTCATAGCCTGAATACAAAGAAGCAGGAAATAATGAAATGGAAGGTGAACAGCTCCTCTCACTATCACAGCTACCAACTACAGCAAGTATTTCTCTGTGCTTTAAGAGAGACTTTCCTGACTTAAGTGTCATGATAAGGCAGAAATGCTTTCTTCCACAATGTTCCTTGATTGTGATATGAGACTTCCCACTGGCCACCTCCTGCTCTTCAATGGAAAACTTACCATAAAGGAGATAGAGCTGTTTTCCACACAACCAAAATGAGGAATGTTTGAGAGAAACTCAGTTCCCTAGTGCTGGCAATTTCCAGTGTTAAAAAGAAGTGGTAAATGGCAAAAATAGTACATTGGTGTTATCACCAAGGTTAAACCTATCAAAATGAGTGACTCAGCACACCAATCACAGCAAGTTGGGTGCTAAGGGAATATTGACTGGGAAATAAGGAAACCTTAAATGCCAGCTGTGACCTCATGATCCATCATGGAAACAAAGATTGAAGAAGCGGTCCATGTATTTTCCTTGACCATGTATTTTCCTCTAGATGTTTATTTATACCAGCTAATTTTAGTTTTCCATACTATTTCATATGGTGTATGCTCATGGTGATTGCCTTTACAAATTACACTGCAGAGTCCTGGTGATGTAGCTCAGTGGTAGAGCCCTTGCCTAGCATTCAAGTGACACCTTGGATTGGCTCTTCAACACCAAAACCAAACCAAACCAAACCAAGAAACCCTGACAACTACATCTTGCAGGTATCAATATTAAGTTAAGATTAGAGAACAAACAATATCACTTAGAGAAGGATACAATGATTATAAGAATTTGGATCTTCCCTTTTAGAAGTGACATCCAGCCTTTCAGGCATGTTCGACATAGACAGGTTTTCTTATCTTAAGCAAGAGCATGTTATTGATATCATTCGTATTTCCTGAGTTGTAGGAATAGGAAGAGAAAGTGTAGTGTTAAATATTTAACAGGGTAGAATGTGCTAGAAAATGTACAGTGGATTATCCATCATTACTGTTTCCTTCCAGCATTCCTTTTTCACAGTAGGACCCCAAAGCTCAGGACATTTGTAAGATTCCCTTACAGTGATGCAACCTTACTTTATTAAGCAGAACCATCTACATAAAATTAAAGGCTAGACGTTAGCAGATCTTGCAAGCTCGAGGCACATGCTTCTTCTATGAAGCACTGTACACATATGCATTCTTTCTGTGATAGCTGTAATAGCAGTTCTCCTGTTCACTCATCAGCTCTGTAGGGGCTTGAGCCTAAGCCGGAAGCAGAAGCAAGACTCCAGCTGGAAAACCACTCAGTAGGACACAGCATCTATCCCAGTAAGTAGCAGCCAAGCTTGATTTTCCAGTTCTTCCAAGGCTTAAAATGTGTTATATCAAATACTATGTCAGAGTGGGTCTGTTGTCTGCCACTAAATCTTAGCACAGTTTGTGGAGAAAGGTGAATGTTTAAAAACTTTTGCTATGTTTCTTCCTCCCTTCTTACCTCTCCTTTTTACCCAGCTCCTGCCCCTCTCCCTCACAGGTGATCATTTGCCCCATTATTTCATATTGTTGTTCAACTCTCTCCTGTCCCCCTCCAGGATGACACATCCTAACAACATCCCATGCAATTTATTTGTATTCTGGTGAGAGCTGGTCAATTTCCCTTACCCTTTCCCACTGTCAGAATTCCCACTTAGAATATGCAACCAGCATATTCTAAATTCTTGTTGTTATTGGCAACAGGATTAGTTCAGTAGTGGATTGTGATGGAAAGCCAGACCAATGAGAATATGGTTGGGGCTATCTTTTAGAGTGATTATAAACACGGTATTCAAATACTAGGCTCCTGAAAGGGACAGAATATAAGTCTGGGCTACCACACTGGGATTATTTGAGTAGCTAAGAATTAAACCAGAGAAGTTCAAATTCAGAGGTAGAGAAAGAATGATCAATTTTGATGGCATCATTTAAACACATCATGCAGAAAACTAGGCACAAACAGGATGTAAACACAATCTGACATCTCACTGTTGCTGAATGGCCATACTTCCACACATATGACCATGTTTCTACATATGTTCTTTTCTAGGAATATACACATGCAGTTTGTTTGTTTGTTTGTTTGTTGCATTGGGATCACATTCTATATACACACTGTTTTATTGTAAACATTTCCTCCTAAAATTTAGTTGCATTTACATCCCTTTTTCTCTACTTCTCTCCACACTTTTTATTCCTCCACCCCACCTCCCATCAACAGATATTAAGGGCTTAGCATTTTCATTTTCTCATGCTTCTTCCTTACCAAATAAATATATATAGCTATCAATACAGAAGTGCATTGTTCTTGCTGATTCTTGCAGTTATAAAAATGATATCATACTGTATACCTCTTGTGGCATGTAGCTTTTCCCATCCTGCGATCCATTATAGAAACCCTTTAAAGTTAAATAAAACAAACTTAACTCATTACTTTTGTTGGTTGCAAAACATTACATGCTGTAGATGTTGCACACACATTTCATTCAGCCATGCTTTCATTACTGGGTCTTCAGTTTGTTTCATTACATTTGGCCTATACTTTTCTTTTTCCTCCCACCACAAAACATGCCAGAATAAATATATCATTACGTACTGGTGCCTTTCTTTATCAGCCAGATTCCCAAGAATGAGACTGTAGGGTCAAAAGGTCTACACCCTTCACTTTAAATGGATATTGCCAGAGTGCTTACCAAGGGGCTGAAACAATTTCCATCTCCATCAGCAATGTGTGAGAGCCTCCTTCTCCTTGGCGCATTCCCAGCGCTTGGTGATAATGCACTTAAAATGTTTGCATTATGTATTTAATTGGAAATGTTCCTGATTAGTATTGAGGTTAAGCATCTTTTCATATGCTTATTGCCCATTTAGAGTCCCTCTTCTCTAAAAGGGCTATTCATATTCTTTCTTTCACATTATTGTACTTTTTATTATTAATTGCATGCTGCAAAAGTGCTTTCAGAGTCACAAGGTAAATACTATTTTAGGAAAGTCTGCAGTACCTTTGTGTGTGTGAGACAAATAAATAGTTAATATATGTAATATTTTACGGAAGTCCTTTAGGATTTCAAACTTTTACCCTCAGTCTGTGGAATGCAGCATGAAGAAGGATGAAAAAGCTGCATCACTGGCTGAGAAATCTAGAACTCTTCCCACAGCACACATGAGAAGAAGACACCCTCCCCACCCCCAGGGAAAAAGCCCTGTGGAGAAGATAAAGTTTAGTTCATTCCTCAAAGAAGCACATAATAGAGAATGTGGACCGAGAAAGAGAAAAGTCTGCAGCTTTAAATAGTAATGAGTCAAGGCCAGGCTGCTGGGCTCAAAGTCAAGGGCAGGAGTGAATCAGCCTGATAAAGGTCACCTCCACCCTCCTCCTCGGCGCCTCCCATGCTGCTTACCACTTTTAACCACAGAGAGGGCGGCTCCTCACCCACACCAGGCAGAGGCCTGATCTCCACTTGTTTGCTCTTCCGAGGCACATCATAAAGGTACAGTGTCCTTGTGGTCTGTCCAGCCAACAGGAAAACCAGAGACATGGGGACAGAGTTGCAAGACCCAGAGTCCGGCCCAGTCCCTCCCACAGTGGTCAAGCCTTGGTCATTACTAGTCTGCCTGGCACTGTTCAGTTGCCATAACAACATGCTATTCTGAAATATAACGATGACTGATCCACCTCCACGAGGGCAGATTCCAGTGAGATTTCTGCATGGATGATGGGAGGCCCAATACATAATCAATGAACATTAAATACAGCAGAAAAGTAGAAACCAACTCTGTGTGTACACACACTTTCTAATTCCACAGCAGGCATCTCCAATCAATTACAGAACTCTTTGTCTTTGAGCCTGGACATATTCAAGTGAATAGTAAAAGCAAAAAACACAATTTGCCATCCTTGACCAACTTTGTCCAGAGATGAGATGATGAAGATAAGCGTCAGAAGAAGAAATCAATTGTCTAATAGCACGAAAGAGGTAAACAAGAAAGCCAAGAAGGATGAGGCAGGGAGAGGTTTGGAAAAAGAAAGAAATTTATCAGGTGCAATAGTACCATGTCTCTCGAAGTATGCGAATGCTGCTCTGCATGTGCTGTCTTACGAGAGAAGCCAGGCTTTCTAGGCATGCCGTGCTCCTTACTCTCTTGATCAGCGACCTTTAGGACCAACAGCACAGGCACACAGGACAAAGGGCCAAGACTGTGGCTCCAGCTGTGAGTGGTGGCTGAGTGACGCTATAGGCCACGCATGTCATGGGACAGGAGCCACGGCCTGGCTGTCCTCTCTGTGCTCTAATCAGCCACTTCCACTTTGAAACCAAGCTTAGAAACAAGGGCACCCTTAAAAGCAGCTGCTGTGCCATCTAGTAATGGCCTCAGTCACAAACTTATGACATGTAAGATCCAGTTTTTCTGGTGCAGAAGAGAGCCTGCTCCAGGACCTCGTGCTCTGCTGGGGGGAAGTACAGATGGTACCAAACTGAGCATGATGCGATGTATGATTTTTTAAATTTTTGATGGTGGAAAGAGAATATACATTCAGTACAAACTAAATTTCAAGTTTTGAGGACAACCATTTCTGAGGTTGGTGATTTTTCTCTTGCAATGCTGGGTGCTGGCATGAAGCCACGACTCCTCGGGAGCCGCCCAGTCAGGAAAGCAAACAGCCAACACTGTACAGTGGACTATGTCACTGAGCTGGGAAGTTCACTTTACTATATTTTTGATTTACAATGGGTTCAGCTGGATGCAGCCTTGTGAAGGAACACCTGCAATATATCTTACCACCCTGGCCTAGGTCTACCTTTTATCAGAAAAAAAGCTAACTTAGAAAATAAGCAGTCTATTAAAAAAAGAAAATAAGCAGCCTACTTGTTATGCCAAACACCCTCTGATTCTCTCCTGGCCATACCCCATTACCCCATTACCCATTACCACTGTTGCCACCACTGATATTTAGCAAGATGACTTAATGATGAGAAAACATTTTCACTGATGCTGCCGCTGAAGCTATCTGCTCCTTTGCTGGTTTACAGAATCAGCATTCCCATCTGCTCTGGGATGGCACAGGGAAAAACTTAGGGAAACGAAATGTCAATGTCACATATTCAATGACTAGATTATAATGTAATGTAGCACAGACTTTGAATTCAGACAGACCTGAGTTTAGGTTCTACCACCACTACTTGTCCATGTGACTTTGAATAAGTTACTTAACTTCTCTGAGTCCCAGTTACTTCAATTTTAAAATAAAATGTGGACAATATTAATGTAGTCAAGGTAAAACATTGTCTTTGGCATGTAGTACATTTTTAATAGATGCTTAATATTAGCTTGGTGTGGTGGCACACCCCTGTTATCCTGGGAGGCAGAGGAAGGAGGACTGCAGGTTTGAGGTCATCCTGGGCAATTCAGAGAGGTTCTTTCTCAAAATAGAATACACAAAGGCTGGTGTATAGCTAAGTGCTAACTAGCAGTAGGGCTCAATCCCTGGCACCACAAGATGCAGGGGGTAAGGGAGAAGAGGGGAGGAGAAATTATTGGGAATGTTGATAATAAGTAGTAACAATCCCTCTCACAAATAACGAGTAGACATTTACTTGTCTGCCTTACACCCATAATTATTCCTGCCACCCTTCTGACACATTCCTCTCACATACGCCCCATGAGGCCTGCTCACAAAGTCTTCGAATCATTTGCTTTCTCTGCAGAAGGCTATCCCCTCCCTCTTTCCAAAAAAATGATTTGAGAACCATGTGAAGTGCTGCTTTCCAATACACCTCTGCCCCGTTCCTCACCACCACTTCAGAGCCGTTCTGTTCTCAGACCTGACAGCCATGCCCTGTAGCCTGTCTTTCTGTCAAAGGTTGTATACTGGTGGCCTACACTGTGTTGAATATCCTAGTCAGACTCTTCTCATTTGGAATAGCCTTTGCTCTTTGCGTTTGGCGCTACCTCTGCCTGCCATGTTTCCCTGCCTCCCTCTAACTTCACACAATCAGTTCATCTCCATGTAGCAAAGGTGAGATGAACAGCTGCTTCGCCAGAAAAGCTTTTCTGCTGTCTTCTTCCAATAGTATTCTACCAACAGCCAGCCAGTCTTTAATTTATTTCCTTCATTGCTTTATGCATTTTCCCTATTCCTCATCTATTGGGAGGAGAACCCATTAGAACAAGAATCTTATTTTGCTCATTGATGACCCTTCAACATGTAAAATATTACCTGGAAGACAGTATGTGCTCAATAAACATTTCTTGGATGAATAAATGATGTTCCCTTTTTCCTCCAATAATATTAGAAGTTTCTGGGTAGATATTCCTTTTATAGCCACTTTATTGTGCCTGAGACAGTATTACTCAGGAGTTGAATAAAACAACTGGCAAAACATAAATTCAATGGGAAATAATATTAGAATGTGTGTCCTTGTCACATTCCCACTAGATTATAAGCTTCTTGGGGGTAAAAGTCACCTTGTTTTTATTGTTGTGCACCCCGCAGTGCCCAGCAAACATCATGAAATGCACATATATAATAGGAGCTTAGCGGTGTCAGATGGAATTGAACAGAATAGCACAAACGTCTGCAGAAATGTTCAAACACACGCAATAGTCAACAATAAAATTGCAAACTCATACCCAGCTTCTCTGCAGCACTGGCTCGGGTCTGAGAAAAGCACTATCTATAATTAGGCATTTAGTTCTTTTTATATCAGAGGGATGAGAAAGGAGCTCTTACTTTCTGGGCGACTAGGGAAGCAGAAAATAAAACACTGTCTGAAACAAAAATGAAGATGTTTCCATTTTATACAAGACCCCTGATTCAATGTCCCAGTAGGCATGTCTTCATTCTTGAGCAGACCCTCTTTATGGCCTTAGCACTGTCATACCTCACCAAATGTTTCTTTTCCCCTGGGACAACAGCGCTAATGACAAAACATAAGACATGTATAGTGTCTAGGAAGCATCACAGAGCTCCTGTAGCAGATGTTTCTTCTCATAAACTCATATTGAAGAA
Source organism: Tympanoctomys barrerae (assembly GCA_002564285.1). Taxonomy (NCBI): domain Eukaryota; kingdom Metazoa; phylum Chordata; class Mammalia; order Rodentia; family Octodontidae; genus Tympanoctomys; species Tympanoctomys barrerae. The sequence goes on from NDGN011536612.1 coordinate 10,264, forward strand.
GAGAATACTATTAGCCACTACTTATTGAGTGCATGTTGTGTGGTCAATGCCACATCTTAAATATACTAGCACATTATCAGTGCCAGAAACTCTTTTTTTTCAGATCCAGGGATTGAACTCAGGTCTTTTAGCTTGCCAGGCAAGTGCTTATTCCACTGAGCTATCTCCTCGGCCCAGAAACTCTTATAGGTACCAGAATTCAGGTTTCCCTGGTATCTGGTCTGATTTTAAGAGGGACTATACACAATATATTAGCTCAATAATAATAATAATGACCCAGAGCCCTACGGTTTTTGTGGGAACTACACAACATGGTAATAATAGTATGGGGGCTGGGAAGATAGCTCAGTAGACTAACCGCTTGCCTGGAAAGTGCAAGGGTCTGAGTTCAATCCTCAGTTCTGAAAAAAAAAAGTAATAGTACATGTGACCTATGATGTTATCACTGGGGTAAACTAGGTAAGAATTCTCTGTTCTGATCACTTCTTATGTGTGTTAAATTATTTTAGGATTAACCTCTGGATAGAAAGAGGTTAAACAACTTGCCCTAACACAACACAAAACTTTTATGTGAAGAGTCAGTTTGAATCCAATTTAAAGAGCTGATAGAACCCTTGTCTTGCCCACTGTGACATGGAGCACAGGCCATACCCCTACCTTCTTGCTGGTCTTCTTCTCGCATAAGACAAGTTCTTATTTTTTTTTTTTATTTTTTATTTTTTTGGCAGAACCGGGGATTGAACTCAGGCCCTTGCACTTGC
>NDGN011536613.1:1700-14342 GCA_002564285.1 Tympanoctomys barrerae
AAAGAAAGAAAGAAAGAAAGAAAGAAAGAAAGAAAGAAAGAAAGAAAGAAAGTTGTTCTCTCCCATATGTGTTTACTTGGAGAGATTTGGGTGGTGGTAGAGGGTCAGGCTACTGATTGGCATTCGAGGCTAAGTGCTAAAGTTCCTCCTCTGGATCATCCTTTGGTTATGACATAGTTCTGTTAACTATCAGCTACAGGACCCTGGGCAAACCACTTTTCTCTGGGCCTAGTCTCCTCATCAATAAGATTCAGCTGGTTAACAGCCTTTCCTTTAGGAAGTTATAAAGTTTAGATTAATTGGTGCCTGTAAAGTGTCTGTCACATTGTAAACCCTTCATTAATCATGGGGGAAAGCACTGTTGTTGTAGGCTGTCAGTAGTAGTATTTGAATTGGTATCATTGTTAATGAAAAAACTGAGACAAAAAGAATGCAAGCCTTAGACATACCCCATTATTAACTTAAAGGAATGCTGCTCTGTCAAGGCTCTTTGCTCACTCAGGCTGGAAGGACAGGAGCTCACTCACCCTGAGGTTCTCTTGCTGTTTATTTTGGCAGCTCTGACCTTCTTGGGGAACATTGTCTATTCCCTGTAGGGAGCAGAAATTTATTCTTTTTTAAGTTTCTTCTTCAGATGCCACTGTAGCTCACTCTGGGCTCTGCTAAAACAAGGCAAAGACTGCCACTCAATTGGAGTCTTTATTTATACTTGTTGCCGTTTCCCATGGGGAACTGTTGAAGGGGGAGGCAGAAAAGGCTGAGCTGGAAGCCATGGCTTGGGTTCCTCCAACCAGTGGAGGCTGAGACTGAGTATGGGTCCTAAATAGAGTGAGTGAGGAAACCACCACTATGTGGGTGGAAATGCATTGTACACTTTAGACAATCCGAGTCTTCTTTTAGGAGATGTGATAAAGTAGGAAAATCAGAGGCTCAAAAGAAAGAACAAAGTGCATACCAAACAAACTGCTAACACAGGGAAAGTTCTAAGGCAGCCAGCAGTGAAAAGTCAGGTGTTTAAGGCAGCCACCTGATCATTCCCCTATCCCACTGCTCCATGCCAGGCTGTTGGGCCACCAGTGCCCTCTTGAGATAGTCTCTGTTGGCTCCAAAGCTTCTATGGGCTGCAGAAGGTTGTGGAGGGAGAAGATCCGAAGGGTGGCAGCACCAGGACAGCCCAGAGCAGGGCTGCATTGGGAAAATCAAAGCATCTCTTCAGGGGTGGCTCTGAAGGGTGGTGAGATTGGAGGGGAAAGGGGCACTTGCGAGGGGTATGACAGCACCTTTCTTTAGGCACAGAGTGGAGCCACTCTCTGGAATCTTAAATTACCAGGCGAGGAGTGTGTGTGCTATTTAACTAAGAGCTGAGAACAGGGCTGACAGGCCCTTTCAGGTCCTCCTTGGGGTTCAGGGCCCAGTGTGGGGAAGGGGCAGAGAGGAAGGGCTAGTGGGAGCCAGGCCGGCTCAGCAACCCAGCCAGTCTGTTTTGATGCTTCCAAACTTCACACTCTTCAGACTTTGGTTCTCCAGCTTCAGATAATAAGCACCCTTGAAGAAGTAGCTGTGACCTGGGACAGAGAAAGGAAAGAAGCTATGACCAGCCCATCCTGATATTCTGGTACATTGCCAGAAGGTTCCTGGGAGTTTGGCTCTCAGTGACACAGGGGAGAAGCTTTTAAATCAGAGAAGTAAGGGTTCTTAATCCCTGCCTGCTGCTCCCTAAGATAGGAATAGAGACATCAACTTCTTAGGGCTTGCAGTGCAATTAAAGTGGATGATATATGCTCACAAATAATAATAATAATAATAATAATAATAATAATAATAATAGTACCCTACTGAACACGAGCACTGAGCCAAGAACTTGCCATGACCAGAAGTGAGAACCAGAGCCTTTCAACTCTACCAGGACTACAAATGCCTATTATTTGGCTCACACAGTTTCTTATTTTTTTTGGGGGGGGAGGTTTTTAATTATGAATAATTTATCAATTTATATATGGCTTCTTTTTAAAACATTTTAGAATGTCATAAACATTTTAGAATATTTATGAACATTAGGTCCTAATTTTTACAGGCCAGCAATCATGAGATGCTGAGAAGCAACTGCTCCCTGTAAATAAGCTGTGGGTCTCTGGTTCACCCCAGACCCTTCTGCTCCCTAATGTCTGGTCCCTGGATGGTCCCTGGAAGTTTTGTCATCTGTGATTTGTTCCAAATAGATATGATCTTGTTCATTTCACTTACAATCCTGGCACACAGTAGTGCCCAAGAGATGTTTGGTTATTTGGTTGAACATAATCCTTAACCTAGGCCCTGATCACTCACTGCTTTGTCTTATATCTATAAAAGCTTTTGTATCTGGAGTTCAGAGTGATGTGCCTGGCAAGTGGTAGGGGCTCAAAACAACCTTTGTGGAAGTGAACCGAAATCTTCTCTAAAAAGCCAAACTGAATTCATTTCCTCGGCCCTTGTCAGCTCCCAGAGGCCTCCTCGGGAATTCCGTCTTCAAGCTCCAAATTCTATCCCATGCTGATATTGGCTGTGTTTCACTCAGCAAAGGAGCAAACAGAGCCGAGAGCAGGAACTCTGCTGCATGAGCAGCAGAGCATGACAAAGTTTGCCTTGTCTCATATGGAGCCATCCTTCTGCTAATAGCAGGCAGTCACTCACTAGGCCTCCTTCAAAACCCAAAGGGACCTTAATCAAACCCCAGAATGAATCCAGGGCACCAGGCCATGTTCCTTGCTCCCTGCAGGCCTCTTCCCCTCCCCGGCCCTGGTTTTAGGCCCTGCAGCTGTGAGGGGCCTTTCTAGGTCTCCCTGCCCGAGGGCTGGTGGAAGGAGCAGGGGTCAGGGATCTGGATGCCTTCCCAGCCCTGGGCTGAAGGAGCTGGTTTGTTTTCTGGGGTTGCAGCAGGCCTGCCCTGCACAATGAGGAAGTGTGTGCTGGGGAGGAGCTTGGCTGGGGGCAGGGAGTCCTAGAAAGCTGATGGAAGTCTGGGTAGCTCACCACTGCCCTGCAGGTCCACAACGGCATCTAGGTTATCAGGGATGGCATTCCAGGCATCTGCAATGAGCTTAGGAAAGCCGGGATCCATTTTCTTCTTCACCTCATTGTATCTGAAAGATAAGAAACATGGTGAACCGATGGGCCTCTGAAGGCTGACTCCTTTTAGATGATGGCTTCCGGGCAGGTTTGAGAAAGTGGACAACTTCCCTCAGAGGGGAAGCCTGCTGCAACGAGGGTGTGGGATCAGACCCAGGGCTCGGATTCAACTGCTCCACTGAATAATTACATTACATCACTTTAGGCAATCCTACAAAACCATCTTACACCTAATGCCAACACATAGACACAAAATGTCTATTCCCCTGTCTGGCACCAAGTAGGTCTGTAGAAATGTTAATGGCCTTACAAATGTTGATCCCTGCTGCCATCTGAGGGAACACTGGGCCCAGTGCCCATGGGTTGAGATCTGCCCTATCATTCTTTCATTTTAATGTTTGAACAAGTTTCTGCTTCTTCAACTGTCAAGTGGAGATAACAAACCACATCTAGAGAGATGATGAGGGCCAGGGGAATGAGGCTGTGATGCAAAGTGATGAGCCTGTGCCCAGGGTTGCTAATCACAAGGCAGGTGGACTACCTGCCACCCAGGCCCTGCTGCAGCTGGCAGATGCGTAGTCGCCCTGGACCCTGCCTATAATTAAGGAAAATATCTTGGGCACTCATTGGCAGATTCTTTTTTACTTCCCCACTTACATCCAACCTGCTGATGACACTGAGTATCTAGTGAGCTCCTATGAGGAGCCAGTAGGCAAACAGGATCAGGTCTTGGGTGTATGGAGTGAATTTTCTAGATAGACTATGTTTGAATTGCTCTGGGGATAGCCAAGCTATCCTTCATAGTGCCTCCTCACTGCCCCATGCCCAGCACTTCCACCTCCACCAAGATTTCAACAACTTCCCTACTCTTGAGCCCATTACTCCAAGAACTGCTAGACAAACCTTCATAACCTCAACTACACCAGGAGACTACTTCTTGCAAATCTGCTTCCTCATGCTGAGGGTTACCACAACCAAACTGCACAGCGTGAAGTCCCAGCACCTCAGCCCCACTGAACCCTCTAACAACACCCTTAGAGGCTTGAAGGTTCAGATGGTGTCCAGTACCTGGCCTGCTCTCATCTCTTCCTCTTTCTATCTCCAGCAGGTAGGGAGGGCCAGAATGAACTTTATAGAATAGATAATGGCTCACAGACTCCAAGAAATTTATTTCCAAGTTCTTTTCATCCAGGAGGAGCACTGCCTCGGGGCATAAGAAGATGCTGACTCAGGAAGGGGCTGCGTCTCCTCCCTTTTCTCAGCGCCCATAGTCTTGAACAGTGTCCCCCAGGGACTGGTACACTGTTTTCAAAGATTTTGCAGCTCTCCCCTGCAGTGACAAGTGGTATAAGAATTCAGATATTTGGGCCCCAGATTCTTCCTGCCTATGTCCCTGACTTATTTCAGCCTCAGTGTTTGGGAGCTGGAAAATTGGGCTGATAAAAGAATCTATCTTATATGAGAAATCCAGGTGACATTCGCAGTCTCCAGTCAGGGCTGGGCACAAGTCTATTAGCAGAGCCAATGCCAGCTGATTCAACTGTGTTTGAGTCTCTTTTGTTGGCTACAGTAATCTCCACAGGGCGGGCAGTGGGCCTGGCACAGCAGAGGTGCTCAGGATCTACTTGTGGGGCTCAGTGTAAGCCCCCAGCAGCAGGCACCGAGCACTTCCTGGCACGCTGGAGGCAGATGCCCCTTCCTCATCACGCAGGACTCACTCTCCTTCTACAGCAAGCATTCCTCCAGGAATCCTCCACAGCAAACGCCTTCTGCAGACCCCACAGCAGGACAGCGCCACAGGCTCATCTACCACCTCTTCTTCAAGCAACAGCTGTCTCCATTGGAGCCCAGCTCAAAGCCTCGGAGCAGCCCTTCAGTCTGTCCCTGCTTTTGAGAGACAGAGGAGCTTCCTCTACAGAGCACACTATCCATCCTGGACCTCAGCGCGAGGAGGTGGGCTTGGTGTGAGGGGGCTGAGAGCTAGGCAACTCTGCCCAGAAGCCTGGCAAGGCACCGCCCAGCCTGCGAGCCAGGGTGTGTCCACAGCCACTCGTGCACACCCAGGGACATGTCTGTTCTTGTCTGTGTATATGCCTTGTGTGTTTGGCAAGGTGGCCATACAAGTCCTTCCACACCATGCTGCAAGGACGCCCAAGTTTTATGATTCTCAGATGCATGTTTAGATGCTCCTGAGCCCTTTGCTGCACACCATTCTCAGATGGGGAGGCTCCAAGCGCCTGGGAGGCTCAGATGCCACATGAAGCATGTGGGCATGCTGGGGAGCATGCTGGGGCTGTGGGCGGAAGGCCGCTCAGTGGTTTCCTGGCTGGCTGTTTTCCTTCTTGAGGCTTGAGATATCAATCAGCTTAGGTTGCTAAGTGTCTTAGCAATGTATCTAGAATTCCACCCTGTCCTGGGCAGGCCTGGGATATAAGCAGCTTTTGAATCAGGGCAGCTGGAGGCGGGGCAGAGGGAGGAGAAAAGGAGGAGGTAACAGAACCTCAGGAGGAGGTGGAATTGTTCCCAGGGTGGCTGACAAAGCCTTGGGAGTGGCTTCTGAGGTTTGGAGTAGGGCCCAGATGCAGCAGCAGATACCGGAGTTTGGGAACACTAGAAGGGGAAGATGGAAAAATCCCCCAAAAGCCTGTGTCCAATATTCCCTTTGCCACTGACCATGTGGCCCAGAGGGTGTAGTGGCGGGGCACTGAGCCGGAGACAGGAGAAGCAGCCACGGTCCCAGTCTGTGCTTCTGCACTTGCTTCTTTCAAGTCCAGAGGATTAAAACCAGGAAACTTCTCACTGAGCTACCTCCCTATCCCTGCTTAATTTCTTTTCCTATTTTAAATTTGAGACAGGGTCTTTCTAAATTGTCCAAGCTGGTCCTGACCCTAACCCTAACCCTAACCTTGACTCCCCAGTGTACTGAAAGTACAGGTGTGCACCTCTACTCTGGACTCCAGCAAATGTATATACAAACATCTCGGCTGTTGGACAGGTTATTTACTTTATTTAGACCTCAACTACTCCACTGGAATATGTGAGGAATTTGTCATTAATTTCCTGAGGCCTGGGCTGGATGTCACTAACTATTGCTGGATATCACGCATCCTGGCTCTTTAGCCTCAGAACTGGATCCTTCTCTGTCAATGACCCAGAGCAGAGAACCCTTTGCTTCCCAACTCCTCCCCTGCCAGTCTGTGCCCACACCACAGCCGCTGGGCCTGTTGCAGATCTGCCAAATGGGACTGCTGCTTCTGGGGGCCCTGCTTGGGTGCTGACTCTTGAGGGCAGCCGCTGCACCCATCTCTCAGCCTCCCCCTCTGCATGTCTCTCTCTGCCATCTGGCTACCACTTCCGTCTCCTGGGTCTCCTCTGCATCAAGTACAGGGTACCATCATGAACAGAACCTCTGGAACCAGGATGCCAGATTCCTAAACTCAACCTCCACCACTTGATTATGTAACTGTCAGGTACTTATGTAGCCTTTCTGAACCCAAGTTATCTCATCTGGACAGTGGAAATCATAATAATAGTAGACACCTTGCAGAGCACTTGGGATAGTCTGGAACATAGTGCCAGCAGTAGAAGCTGCCACTTTTGTTTTTATTACTGCCTCCCTCCAACAGTGATTCGCTTTAACATGTGAGGCTCCAGATTGAACAAACACAGAGCCAACCAGAAAGCACATGAGAAAGGAAAAGAGTCCTGACCAGAGCTATCCCATCTCTGTGCACAAGGATGGACCACCCTCGAGGAACTTCTCAGAGGGGCTTCAGCTCTGGCAGGTTAAAGACCAGAAAGAGGCCATCCTGATCTACCAACCTCTAAACTTGCCCCATGAGGCACCAGGCTGCAGCCAGCTATGCTGCTGTTCTGCCCAGGGCCCTGCCTTACCTCCAGAATTTGTCTCCTGCAAAGATGTAGGTCTTCTTGTTCTTGCTCCAGTTGAAGGCAGCATCTACTCGTTGAACATCCGGGGGCAATCCCAGGCTGGTTAGTGGCTTGGGGTACCCTCTCTCTAGGGTGCTGGCAGAATAGACCCAGTACTCATTCCCTGAGGGTGAGAGAAGAGGTGTTGGTGACTGTGCTGAAGCTCCCTAAGCCAGCCCGTGCCAGCATCTGTCGGGCACGACCACTGCAATCATTGTTAATAAGATACAGGGAGCTCCTCAATTCTGGGGTCAGTGCCAGAATCAGGCCTCATGACCAAGATTTTGTAAGTTGATGATCGAAGGCACCAGGCCATGGAGGTGACTTGGGGTGGGTTGTGAGATCCTTTCATGAAAACATACCTCTTCTTACTCTGTACAACATTGCCCCAAGAGCCAGCAGCTCCCCTGACCAGGACACATGGTCACCATGAGATAGAGGTGGGAGCTACCTTATAGGACAGGGCAGGTATCCTCTTGATCCTCCATCATGCACCATACTGCACTCCCTCACAGCAGTCTGGCTGTCTGTCTCCTTGAGTAACCTGTGAGCTTCAATTCAAAGCTCATAAAGAGCAGTATATGGTAGGTACACACCCAATGGTGAAGGAGCAAGGCTCCCTGCCCTTAGCCACATGTACCGTACCCAGTTCTGGACTCCTTGTACTATCATTTACTTCATAGTTTTTCTTTTAGGGGATTCATTTCAAAATCTTTAAAACCAGATTTCTTTAAAAAGTTTGTTATGGTTATCTAATTATTATTTATGGGATGGTGCATTTCTGTCCTGGTTTGAATGCCACTTTAGCATAATTAACCATCTGTATTATGAAAACTAGTCATATATTTTTTTTAATTCTAACTAAATCAATGGCCTGAAAAGACTTTAGCACTAGAAAGATATCAGGGACATACAAGTATGAGATTGTTCTTTGGCAAAGGAATCTTTGGCAAACTTTTTCAATCCTTCCAATGATTCATAGTTTTTCTTTTAGGGGATTCAAAATAGTTCAAAAGAAAGGAAACATTCTTCTGCAGGCTAAGCTACATGAGGTTGGCTGTCTAGCCAGGTCTCCCCATAACTTCCCAGACTTTCGGAAATGATATTGAAAGAATGGATGCATAAAGGATAAGAGCATCCATGGGTGCCTAGGGGCTGTGGACTGGTGAGGAGTGGGCCAGATCATGTAAGAGTCCTGGGAGACCGCCCATGGACCAAGGACCGGCAAGACCCTTCCACACACCTGCAAAGAAGACAGCCTTCTCCTCCTGTGGGGCCTCATACACAGCATCAATCTTCTCTGGGAGCTCAGGCCAGAATGTGGCAACCAGCAGGGGCCCTGTAGGCTTGTCACGTGGTGTCACTGTCCTCCAAATGAACCTGGGCATAGGAAGGAGACACAGTCACTCCTCAGCCCTAACCACAGGTGTCTCCCAGTAATACCCGGGAACAACTCTGTGATGATTCTATGACAGGAGGGAGAGTTGAGATCAAAAGAAGTTTGTCTAAAAGGGCTGCAGAATGCAGAATGGACTCTTCCCCTGCCAGGTTCTGAGGCTGAAAAGAAATCCCTTTTCTCACCACCCTTATCTCTCTGGTTTCTTTTGTCTCTACTGTGTTCTTCTAGCTGTAGGCTTCTGAAAATCAGTACTGAGTGCCTAGAACAGCAGTTGTTTATCGTATCTGCCCCATTTTTATTGGAAGCCAGTTGAGGCAGAGGCTGAAGACACGCTAAAGTATTTTCTGAGTTGAAATGGAATGATGAAAGTGGACACTTTGGAAAGAGTAAAACACTATTGTTGATTGAAGTCCTACCGACTACACACTTTCTCTGCCTCATAAAATTTAATTCTCATAACAATGTTATATGTAATCTTGGTATCCAACCCAGACTCTATTATTTATATGCCTGACATCCTTTCTTGTAGAAATCCACAGCTATGATCCATGCTTCATGACCACCATTTCCACCATCATCCTCTGCTGCCTGTGACCCAGTCTCCAACCTAGGCATAGATACTCAACAGTGTAAGATTCTGGCTCCCAAAGCATGGTACCCAAACCAGTTTGCAGAAGTAGCATTTTGGAAATTCTTGAATTCCACCTGAGACTTATAGAGCAGACTCATTAGGCTTGAGGCCAGTGTGGTAAGAAGCTTTCCAGATGATTTTAAAGTATACCAGAGTTTGAGACTACTGGCCTAAGCCAATCAGAGATTAAGATTTTTCGGTACCTGTTTTTGTTTCAGTGGTTACCATTTGGCTTATACTGATATGACAATATTGAACAACAGTTTTTCATCTCCAATGTAGGGGTGTGTGTGTGTGTGTGTGTGTGTGTGTGTGTATGTACACTTGTGTTGCATAACTCTCAGCTAGACATGGGAAATCCAAATCCCTACTTGCTTCTTTTGTAACCAAGAGGGATTCCAGTTTTGGGTTAGAATCAGTACAAAGGATGCCAGTGGCCAGCACATCAAGTCATTCCCTGCACCTGGAAAGTGTACCATGGAAGATCACCTTCTCTCTAGTGTCTAAGCTAGCTTAAGCTTGGAGGTAGGAGGGCGAGTGCATCTCTGTCACATGCAGCAAGGAATCTGAGCACAGGAAGGGATCATGATCCTTAATTGGCAAATGAAGCTTGGAGAGATTATTCTTGGGGTTCAAATCCAGATCTGACTCCAGAATCCAAATTTAATCTTTCTGTAGTCCTGGCCTTGTCCTCCTGGGGCTATGGGAGTGTCCACTGGAGGCCCATATGTAAAGCTGAGTTCTTGGCTTGATGCTGGGAAGGGGTTGGAATCTTTAGGAGGTGGCCCGTACTGGTACAGTAAGTCATGGAAGGTGTGCCCTAGAAGGGGGTATGGCTCTCAAGTGTCCTTCTTCCTTTTCCTCTCTCTCTCACTTCCTTCCAGTGGCATGAGGTGAAAGCCTCCCCCACCATGCAAACCCACCACTGTGTATGGCCTCAGGCCAACCAGCTGTGGCCTGAAGCCTACAAAACTGTGAACCAAAAATCACTGAAATTGATTAGCTCAGGTTTTGTTTATGTTTTTTTTTTTAAACAGTAACAGAAAGCTGATTAACACAAGTACATAGTATGAACTCCTGCACAGGGTCAGTGCTTAATTATTTATTGACTGATTTCATGAATCCATTTTACATTCATCAAAGTCTTTTTGAAAGTAAGTATGATATGCCAGGTCAGAAATAACTCTGGGCTGCACCCAGGCTCTGAGCCATCTCCTAGGTCTAGACTTATGATATCTGCACGTGTAACCAGCGCTTCCTTACAGAAAGTGCTCCAGCCTAAGGACATTGCTAGAGAATGGTCTCCTGACTTGCCTTGTGTCCCCCTTCATAAGTGATTGTCAGGCAGCAAGTGACATCTTCTCTTACACATCGTGGCCTGGGCATTTGAGACCTAGTGGCAAGTGACTTCTCTTTGCACTGAGTCTCACTGCTCTCTTGCCTTCTCCCCATTGGCTGGCAGACACATGGAGTGCACAGCACCCATACTCCAGCACCTGGTCCCACTCCTAGAGCAGACAGGGCCGTTCCCAAGTTCATGGAACATCTTCTAGCCTCACCAGCCTCCCCGTTCTTCTCAGTATAAGCCACAATCTTTCTCATTTTCATAGGTTTACTTTGTGGATCCTGCTGTCACTTGCAGGTCCCAATCTGCCATCCCATCACCATGTATCAAAATTTTGCCTTTCCTTAAGGACTGCATTCCAGTGCTGCCTCCTGTGTAAAACATTCCTTGAGTCCAATATTCCCCCAAAGGCATTTTGTTAATGCCTCTGCAACCGCCTGTCTTTCACTCTATTCTGCATGTGCTAAGCAGTGTCAGTTCTCTGTGCTTTGTTTCCCAAGCCACACTAGTGATGCATGGATTTTAATGTGCACTGGAATCACTGGGGAGCTTTCTAAAATGCAGATGCTGACATCTTGCCTCCAGAGTCCAGCTAGGCAGCAAGTGATGCCCACACATTGAAAACTCACACATCAGGTGGCTCGTGGAGTGGGGCATGCATGTCTCCTTGAGAACACTGATCTGGACATCAAGCAGAACCTCTGTCCACAGCACACTGTCTTCTAAACATACTAAAGCTTAGCAAGGTAACTGACTCAAAAGATGCCAAACAATTATTTGTCAAAAAAACAGCTAACATGTTCAAATATACTTACTCTGTGTCAGGCGTTGTTCTAAGCACTGAGGTCATTTAATCCCTGTCATTTTCTTATGAAGAAATGCTCACTGATTTTTATAGATAAACAAACTGAGGCACCAAGAAGATAATTATCTATATAGGGTCTGCACAAAGCAGGTCTAGTGTTCTAACTTGAGTCTATCTTCTCAATTACTTTACTCTAGAATAGATGAACTGATAGATGTGTGAGGAAACTGATGGGAAAATAATACCTCATGAATATAGGGATGGATGAGTGGATGATGGGTGGATGGATCCATGCATGGCCAGATGGATGAGTAGATAGATAACGGATGGACTATTTAATGGGGTTCTAGATACTTCTTCCCATTATTCAGGGGACTAAGCAATTAGGGTGAGTCTCAGCCCCTTGTCAAATCAGTGGGGATCTTTATCTATAACAAGGATACTACCTCTCTCTAGCCTGTGGTCACTTATTTCCCATACCTTGAATAATTTGGTTGTTTGAGCTCAAGGACACTTTAGGAAAAGGCTTATGATAAATTGCCTTATTGTTCCCAATTTTTCCTCTACCCCATTTTAGAATCAAACATCCATGTGCACTGCCACATGACCTGGTTGTATGTCCTTTTAGTATGGATGTTAGGGCTTGGCTATGTGGTTTGCTTTAGTTAGTGGAATTTTTCAGGTATGAGGTGAGTAGAGGCTTTGAATATGCTGGTGTGGTTTGATGCAAGTTGTCACTACACTTTGAAAATGAGTGATATGCAAAGTGTACCTCGCCCCCAACCCAGCCAGAAGCCTAGATGTCTACAGGCCTGAAGAGTGTGAGGGAGACAGGAGGTCCTGTGTGACAGCCGCTGAGATCTGCAGGTTGTGTGAGGCACAGCAAAAAGGGCTGGCAATAGGTGAAGGCCTTCAGGGTGGGGGTCCTCACCAAGGGCAGTGACAACAGGAATCACAGAGAAGGGGAGAGTCAGGGAGCAAGAAGGACAAGAAGCAAATGCCCACACTCACCGGTCCTTGAAGAAGAAGATCTCACCACGGATCTGAGCAATGCCATCAAAGACAATGTCCTGTTTGCAGATCTCAGGAGTGACAGGTCCCAGTGTGGGTGTGGGGCCAGTTCCGGTATCAATGTCAGTGTCAGGAGAGGCCCCTGTGGGGTGGGGGGAGGCACACCTGGCTTAGATTCTCCCTAGGTCTAGGGGTTCTCTCCACCATGGGTCCTAGCATCAGGTGCAATTGTCTTCTGGCATCTGTATGAGCCCAAGTAGATAGAGGCCTAAACTTGGAATGTGGGGGATGAAGCCAAGGGAATGAATTCCCATTTCATAGACAACAAAAGTGAGAGTCAAAAGTGTTGAGGAACTTGGGCAAGTCTCAAAACCCAAAGCCAACGATTCATACCCTAACCCAAAGCTCAGTTCGTT
>NDGN011536641.1:3936-16670 GCA_002564285.1 Tympanoctomys barrerae
AGAAAGAAAGAAAGAAAGAAAGAAAGAAAGAAAGAAAGAAAGAAAGAAAGGAAAGAAACAAAGGGCCAACTGTCCCACCGAATTTGGGCAATTCTGGCCAATAACAGTCTTGGGGTACCTGAAAGCAAGGGCACAAATGTAGGAGCAGACGCACGGGCCCTCCCTGGTACACGTGGGCAACGTGACGCCTACCACCACGCGGCTGAAGAAGCGTCTCTCGTTTCCCGGGAAGAAGATCACCGTTCCTGCCCCTCCGTGGCTGTCTGTGCAAACTCAGTATCATTATACGTTCTAGATACAAATCCTTTGTCAGAAGGACAGTTAGCTATAATTTTTTCACCAATTCATTGGTTTTCTTTTTAGGATTTCTTTTGATGTACGCAAACTTTTTGAATAGATGAGATCCAAGTTGTTGATTCCTTGGAGTAGTTCCCATGAAGTTTGGTTTCTGTTCATGAACTCTGCCCATCACTTTGTCTTTAAGATTTCTACATACTTTTTCCTCCAGGAGATTTAATGTGTTTTAATATTTAAATTTTAATCCATTTTGACTATAGTTTAGAGCATGGTAATAGATATGGGTCTAATTTTAGCTTGTGGCATGTGGAAAGCCAGGTTTTCCAGCACCGTTTATTAACGGGGCTATCTTTCTTCCAGTGAACATGTATAGCCCCTTTGTGAACGATAAGGTGGCTGAGGCTGTTTGTAGTTATGTCTGAATTTTCTAATCTGTTCCATTGATCCTGAGGCCTGTTTTTTTGATTATTATTTTTTGCCAGTTCCATGATGGTTTTATCACAATAGCTTTGTACTGTAATTTCAAGTCAGGGATTGTGATGCCTCCTGCTTTTCTTTTGTGGCCTGGGATGGCTTTTGCTATTCTAGGTCACTTCTGGTTCCAGATGAATTTTAGAAATGTTTTCTCAGGCTTTATGACGCATAATAGAGGTATCTTATTTGATATTGCGTTGAATCTGCATAACAATTTTAGGAATATGGCCATTTTGACAATGTTGATTCTTCTTATCCAGGAGCATGTAATATCTTTCCATTTTGCGAAATTTTCTTTAATCTCTTTTCTTAGAGTACGTTAATAATATTTTTACTTTCTTTGTGATATTTATTACTAAGCATTTCATTTTTGGGGGTGTTATTGCAAAAGACATGGTTTCCATAATTTCTCTCTTGGTGTTTTCATGTTTGTGTACAGAAAAGCTATTGATTTTGGGGTATTGACTTTGTATCCTGCTATGCTACTGCATTTGGTTATTAAATCTACAAGGCTTTAGGTTGAGTTTTTGGGGTCTTCTCTGTAGAGTATCATGTCATCTGTGAATAATGATAATTTCACTTCTTCCTTTCCAATCATTATTCCTGTTATTTCTCTCTCTTGTCTAATTGCTCTGGCTAATGTTTTCAGGACTATATTGAATTAGGATAGTTACAGTGGACATCTTTGTCTTGTCCCTGATTTTAAAGTGAAGGCTTTCATTTTTGTCCATTTAGTATGACACTGGCTGTTGGTTTGTCATAGATGGCTTCTATCATGTTGAGGTAAATACCATGTATTCCTGTTTTCTGTAAGATTTTTATCATGAATGATTTTTGTTTTGTTCAAAGCTTTTTTTCTGCATGTATTGAGATGATGGTGTGATTTTGATATGCCTTTGTCTTTGCTGATGTGGTGTATTACATTTATGGATTTGCAGATGTTGAACCATCCCTGCATTCCTAGGCTAAATCCTTCTTGGTCCTGATGCATCAACTTCTTGAAGATTTGCTGTATTCTGCTTACCCATATTTTATTGAAGATTTTTGTATCTATGTTCATTAGAGAGATTGGCCTGTATTTCTCTTTTTTGGGTGGGGTGTCTTTCTCTGATTTTGGTATCAGAATAATACTTGCCTACAGGAATGAGTTAGGGATAATTGTTTTCCTTTCAATTTTGTTGAAGAGTTGGCATTAAATCTTCTGTAAATTTCTTGTACGATTCAGCTGTGAATCCACCAGGACCTGGGCTTTTCTTCACTGGTTTTTATTACATTTTCAATTTCATTCATCAATATTGGGTTAGTCCCAATTTCTATATCTTCTTGATTCAGCTTTGTTAGTTTGTATCTAGGAATCTGACCATTTTGTCTTTGTTTTCCATCACGTGAGAAAAAAGATTTTGGAAGTAGCTATTGATGAGCTTCTGAATTTCTATAGGGTCTGTAGTAATTTACCCTTTTCATTCCTTATGCATGAATTGAATTTTTCTTTCCTTTTTTTAAATAATGGTAGCTAAGTATTTATCAATTTCATCTATTCTTTCAAAGAACCAACTCTTTGCTTCATTTACTCTTTGTACTGTTTTCCTTGTCTTCATTGCGTTAATTTCTACTCTGATCTTTATAATTTCCTGCCTTCTTTGGGCTTTGGGCTTGACTGGTTCTTTTTCTAGGAGGTTAAGTTGTAGTATAAGACTGCTTATTTGAGTTTGTTCTATTTTCCTGATGTGAGAATTCACAGCTATAAATTTCCCTGTTCAGACAGTTTTGCTTGTATCTCATGTTCTGCTAAGTTGTATCAGCATTTTTGTTTGATTGTAAACATTGTTTAATTTCTTCTTGAATTTCATCTGTGGCCCATGGTTCAGGAGGGTGTTTTTTAATTTCCATGTGTTTCTGGAGCTTTTGTTGTTTCTTTTGTCAATTTCCAGATTCATTGCACTATGGTCAGACATTATGCATCAGATAATTTCAATTTATTTGCATTTACTTAGACATCTTTTGTGTGCTAGTTTATGTTTTATTTTGGAGACTGTCCCATGTGCAGTTGAGAAGCATGTATATTCTGATGCTGTTACATGAAACACTCTATAAAGTCTAAGTCCATTTCTTCACAAGTTTGGCTTAGTTCTATTATTTCTTTGCTGACTTTTTGCCTAGTTGATCTCTGTGCGACTATAGGGGGTTAAATGTCCCTGTTATAATTGTATTATTACTCATTTGATTTTTCATATCTGTTAAAATTTGTTTTGTGTAGTTGGGTGCTCCTTTATGGGATGCATATAAATGTATGATTGTTATCTCTTCCTCTTGTAGTTTTCCCCTAACAAGTCTGTAGTGACCTCCTTAATATCTTTTAATCATTCTTTGATTTGAAGTTGACATTGTTAGCAACCCCAATAGCCACCCCTGGTTTTTTTTGGGTTCCTATCACATGTAATACTGTTTTGCATCCTTTGGCTTTTAGTCTATGAATTTCTTTTTGAGTTAAATGTGTTTCTTGTATGCAGTGTATTGTAAGATTTTGTTTCTTGATCCACTCTGTCAGTCTGCTTGTTTTGATTGGTGAATTGATGCCCTTTACATTGATGGTTACAATTGAGATGGTTTAGCTTATCCTTGTCATGTCATTTCCCTGCTGTAGGTTCCCTACTTTTCCCCTCTCTTTAATTGCTTGCTCTACTTGGTGATTTCTTTCTGTTTTCCTCAAGTTCTGGTCATTTCTGTCTCCTTATAGAAAATTTGTCATACTCTTTGTGGGGTTGGTTTGGTGGTCATGAATTTCTTCAGTTGTTCTTTCTCATGGAAATACCTTATCTCTGCATTAAATTTGATTGATAGTCTTGCAGAGTATACCAGCCTAGGTTGGAAGTTATTCTCTTTCAGGAACTGAAATACTTCACTCCAAGCTTTTCTTGATTTGATGGATTCTGTTGAGAAATCTGCCGTGATTCTGATAAGCTTTCTTTAAAGGTGAGGTGGTTCTTTTCTCTAACAACTTTTAATATTTTATTCTTTTGCTGGATTTCTGGGATCTTGATCTGTATGCCTCACTTCACTATATGTCAGATTCTTTTTTTCCATGTCTGGGAAATTTTCTGCTACTATTTCTGCAAATCTTTATCTGTCATTTTTGCTGACTCATTTTTGCTGAAATAGCTTTCATTGCCATGTATTAGTCATATCTTGTTTTTCTTCCCATCATCTTGTAGCTACTGAATTGTTAGTTCCCGATTCCTTATTATTTTTAAGAGAGCTTTCCTTTCCCATTCACTAGCTGGAATACTACCCTCAAGATCTGAAAGTATCTTCAGGTTCATTCAGGCATTTCTGCCAGCTTTCCATGGAATTCTTAATGTCCTGATATCTGTTTGAATCGGATTCATGCATACTAAGTCTTTCCTGTATGGTTTCTTCAACGTTTCCATTATTTTTCTATTTGCTTGTATTTTTTTTATCTGTGCCTTCTTTAGATGTGCTGAAAAATTCTTTCATGATTGTTGTCTTTTCTTTCTTTGTCTGAGAGATTATTGCTGATCATATTTCTTCTATAGCCTGATGCAGGTGTTTACTTACTTCAGCTGCTATCATTTCAGAAATTTCAGTTGTGTGACTTAAAGATCTAAGCCTTTCTCTCCTGGACTTTTTCCGGGTGGGTTGAAGGTCTGACATTGTTTCTGCTCCTTCATGTTGGCATTTTTGAAGCTCCAAATGTTCACCCAGACTCAGCAGTGATGGGCGGGGAGCAGGCACATGTCAGCAAGGCTCCCACAACAGTGGGGAGCGGGTGGCTCAGCGAGGCCCATGCTACACAGGGTTCTGCATGGTTTCTGCCATGGTGAAAGGGGAGGCAAGCCAATGATGGGGGGCAGGCACACGTGCCACAAGGGTCTTATGATGGTGGGCAGGGCAGGGTAGGATTTACCAATGCTCCTACAACTAGTGTGGGGGGAAGAGCTGCCAAAGCCCAGCAAAGCTTCACACAGGTGGTGGCCCAGGCCAGACTTGCTAGGTCTCCATAGCTAGAAGCCTGGTTTTATTTGATTCCTTTCAGACGTTCTAGCCTTTTCAGGGAGGTTTCTGATAAACCCTGCCCCCCTATAGTTACCATGCAGAGTAAACAGAAAATTGTCCGTGGGTCATCCCACAAGCTATCATTTGAAATTTGGGGTGGACTTCCACGTGAGGTCCATAGAGTGGAATGAGGGATTTTATTGGTGTTAGGGCTTCCACAAGAGACTTCCACTGGGAAGTGCACTCCCTTGGGATTCACTATACATAGGAGACAAAACTCCACATGCATCCAGAGATCTGATTCATAAAACAGGTGAAAGCCCTCCTTCCCTGCAGCCCCTGCTCCTCTTCACATTATCCTAGACCGTCATGAAGACAGGAGACTGCTCTTATTCTACCTGGCTTCCATCATGAGTCTGACTCAGCCAGGGGAGGATTTTCTTCCCCTTTGAAGAAACCTTAAAGTGAACACTTAGCAATTACTATAAACCTCTAGCCCTGACAAAAAGGCTGGAACCAGCTGGCCCCACTAGGCCAACTCCACTGTGCTGGACCTTGGAAATGGGAGAACTCCCACCAGTGTGAGAATGAGCAGGAAAACCCTCACTGTGAGCCCTTCCACTGCTACCCCAGTGTCGCCACACTGAGCTATCTGCTGGTGCCTGTATGTTTTGGAACTGTTTGTGGTCATGTCCAACAGTAGATTTCTACGATGTGCTTCTACCATGTCTTGTCATAAAGAATGGGTGAATTATAGTCATCATCCCACTGAAATGAAAAGAAACCTGTGAAAGAGGCCTTGGAGACAGGCTTCCCTTCAGGATTCAAACAAATCCACCAGGATGCTGTCCCCAGTCCCAGGGGAACAAATGCCATGGCTTCCGGGTCTCTGAGGTTTTGAGCCTTGGTTGTGGGTGACTGTAGGTCCTGATGCCTCCCAAGAGCTTTTAGGACACCTCAAGGTTTCTCTTAAGGGATAGATGAGATAGAGGACAAGACAATTAGGTATATTCTATATCCCAAGCAAACATTTTATAATTATGATCTATGTGATACATTTTTATTTTATAATTATATTAATTATATTTATATCATTATAAGGAAGCCAGATGGTTTCCAGAAATAATCTAGATATCCTTAAAACATACACTCACACATAATAGTAGAAAAAATGACTTCAGGTGCACATTGTATACTGTGCAATTCTATTAAAAACCATTTTTGCTTGCATGGAAATGTGGTTGATATTCGATACATGAATGCTTTACAAGTGGCCACTCAGTCACTCCCACCAGATGTTGACCTGTGTCACAACTGCTCACATGCCAACCTGTGGTGCAGGTGTGGAAAACTAGGCTAATTTTTACCAAGCTGGAGTAGCAGCTTCTTCTCTCTGGGGCAAAGGATGACAACTGCTCTCTGAAACATTGTTACCTCAAGAGAAGAAAATACACACTGCGTGCACGTTCTCTCCCCTCTCATGGCCTTGTTCCTTGTTCCACCATTTGGAAAGCCTCGTCACATGCCTGCAGGTGGCTGAATGAACACGAGCCCGCCTCCCATTGAGAGAGTACGGTGGGATGAGTCCTCCAGAGATTTGAGGACCTGCTTGGTAGTTTAGATCTCCAAAGAAAAGTCTGTCTTCTGCATATGCGACACAATATTCTTCCTGGAATGTAAATATAAATGTAAATGTACACTGCAAATCATGGAACAATAAATCCACTCTTATGAATATTCAAAGGTCAGGGTTCGGTGTTTGCATATGTAAAACCGTCACCCCTCACATGGAAGTTGTGACACACTTCACAGAAATGACAAATGCTAGAATACTGCAGTTACCAGTCACATCTGGGTAAAACAAAACAAGACAAAAGACCAGCAAGGAGGCTTCATATGAAAGTGTTTGATGGGCCAGTGCAGACACGTGGGGGTCGGGACCAAGAAATACGGCCAGCAAGCGGCCTGTGGCTCCCTGTCACCTGCGCTACAGCGGACAGAGCAATCCAGCCGCTGCACCCATTCTGTCATTTAACCGTGTTTTATCTCCTTCTCTCTGTCTCTCTGTCTCTCTGTCTCTGTCTCTGTCTCTGTCTGTCTGTCTGTCTCTCTCTCTCTCTCATTTATTAGTACATGTCTTCAGCATGTAATGGATACATTCACTGTGAGGAGGAATTGGTGCCTGTACTCAATACATTTTAATTCTCTTCTTTAAACCTTATGAAGTTAATTACCATATACGCAGACTGAAAACCAGACAAACCACGGAACGTATGAAACATTGCACTAAGTCAATGTACTTTTATATACATTGCCCATGTGGATTATGAGACCTTTTTTTTCAGAGTCGGGGATTGAACTCAGACCCTTGTGTTTGCCAGGCAAGAGCTATCTCCCCAGCCCCCATGAGACCTTTTTTCACTCTCTTTTTTTTTTTTTTTTTTTTTTTTGCATTTTTACTTGGCACATTCTATACATACTGATTTTTTCATGTAAGAGAAGACATGCAATATTTAAGTTTGTGTGTCTGGGTTGTTTCTCTTAATGCTATGATCTAAAGGTGCCTTGTCTGTTTGGAGACAGGGTCCCACTATGTAGTTCAGGCTGGTTATGAACTCACTATGTAGCCCGAGCTGGCCTTGAACTCTGGGTTATTGCACTGCCTCAGCTTCCCTAGTGCAGGAATTATAGGCCTGCACCATGACACCCGGCTTCAAGTGCATTCTTAAGACCACTTATTTGTTCTGAAATGTATCAGAATATCTGTTGCAGACCTTTACATTTGGTTCATTTTATTTTATCTTTTTATTTATTATTTTTTCCCCTGTATTTTAGGGAAGGGTCTACAGGGTGTTCAGGGTCTCACTACTAGATCAGACTCATAGTGATCCACCTGTTCACAGCCTCCCAAGAGCTGGGATTACAGGCACACGCCACCACGCCCAGTCTCAATGGCCATTTCAAAGCACCCCAGGGGCGGGACCGGCGTGGCAGGCCCAGGGATCAAACCCCTGGCTTCAAACTGGTGAGCTATTAGGCCAGCCCTCTGATTCGCTTAAATCTGACAACAAATATCTAATTTCTGCAAGAGCATTTGTATCATTTCCTTTTAAATTTTAAAATGATTGCCACATCAACGCCAAAATGCCAACTTTGGGCTGGGGAGATAGCTCAGCAGTCTAAGCCCCTGCCTGGCAAGTTGAAGGACCTGAGTTCGATCCCGGATACCACACACTGTGCCTGCCCTGGACGCGGCTGTATCAGCCAGTGAAAGCATACATAGTGGCACATGCCTGTAACCCCAGCACTGGGGAGCCTGAGCCAGGAGGATTGCTATGGCCTGAGCTGTGTAGCAAGACCTGTACCAAATAAATATATATTTTTTTAAAGGCTAGCTTTTAAAAATATTAGTTGGGATTCTCTTTAAAGGAGTACTATTCTCTTTTGGTCCATAAAATATGTAAATATGTGATAACAAATATATTTCCTGCTTATGTGCCTTTTTAAAGATTTAAAAAATAAAACTACAGCAGACAGTAAATAAAATGAAATATACATACAATGCCAAAATTATCGAAGCTACTGTATAATTTAGTCACTGTAAATTATTCCCATTTGTTTTGCCGTTCCTTCCTTCAGGCTCATTCTGAATAGTTTCTGAATGACAGGAAGTCTAATTACAACTAATCCTAATGGACCTGTGTAGACGTTGATCGAACAGCGTCGTCCTAGCCGAGTGACCTTGGCCAAGTTAGTTACAAATGCTTACAATTCGCAAAGCCTTACGTTAGAATCTGGGCTGTGCATCAAACTATGGGCTGTAGCTTTACAAGTTTCTAACCACCTATGGGAAACAGACATGCTGTCCCATAGCAGAATCATATAACTTAAATGTGGAAAACACTTACACACAAAAATTAAAGGATAGGCACAGAGGTAAAGTAGAGGTTGCTACTATGAACCAGAGACGGCAGCGGCCAAGCGGATTCCGACATATACTGACCGTTCAAAGAGCAGCATTCACACTCCGCTGTCGGGACACACAAGTGCTTCAACATGCACTAGCAAGCTGCACGACCACCAGAATTACAGCAAGGAAAGCTCGCTGTCCGCCCCGGGAACGAGGAGGTCACACCCGCGGTGCTCCCAGGCTGCCACAAGTTCTGCTCCTTGACGCTGTCCCTCCCTCGGTGCCCACCAGTGCATTCCACGTCACCTGCATAGCAATGTGCACGGAGGAGCGTAAGTTGCACTGCCTTGCTCCGAATTGGGTACAAGGTAAGGAGTGTAAGAAAAGCTACAAAGTGTTCTCAAGTGCTGTAAACTGCCTGGCACCGCTTTAGATTGCCTTTAAGATAAAGAGGGGGGATGGGGAGCCTACTTTCCCAAAAGCCCAGAAAATAATATATACATTATTTTCTTTCAGTCCTAAATATGTGTCCACTAAGTGTTCAAGAGAATTAGTTCATGCATCTTGTACAACAAATAACCACTAGGAAGGCAGTATGCACTGTGTTAATTATTGAAACTGTCCTACCAATTTGATTTGAAACTGTCTCATTGCTATTTCTTTCTCAATAAAATTATAGAAAAAAAAAGAAAAAAGAAAAAATTTAGAGGAAAAACATGCAAGTATTTATCCAGGATGACTGAAGTGATTGTACTAAAAATCTCCATTAGTTTTTAGAAAATAGCAGTTAATGTGTAGAATTTTCACCCTGATTAATTCTGTATGCTACTTACTATCTGTGATCTAAGCAACTACTTTGAGAACAGCAATGTGTAATACAAAAACCATGCTTCAATACCTATCATCTTCCTCTTCTAAATGTGTATCATTTCTAATGTCATATCAGCTATTACTATATACTCTTTAAAACAAACTTTTTAGAAAGAAAAAAAGAATTAGTACTAATTTACTAATTTCAGCTGTGAGACTACTGTCACATATTGTGTACAATGTCAGTCATGACATGTAGGGTGTCAAGATTCCTAATGTCAGGCATTCGATGATGCTTTAGTTTATCCTCACAAATATCTGATTGAAAAGACTAGTTAAAACAGACTTCTTTAATTTTTAATTTTTATTCATACATGTTTGAAGTACATAATAATTACATTCATTGCAGGGAATGGGTACATGTATGTAACATATCTCAATTCTTTTCTTTCCCCTTCCCTCCACCCCTCCTCTTTTAATGTCTTCCAATTCACTTATTTAACTTATGGAGTTAATTATCTTATATACAGATTAAAAGCCAAGCAAACAAGATAAAAATCATATAAAACTTATACAACAATTATACCAAATCAAGGTGCACTTTTAGGTACTTTGTCCATTGTGGATTACGGGGGCCTTTTGGGGGGCTGGGAAAATAGCTCAGTAGAATAAGTGCTTGCCTGGCAAGCACAAGGGCCTAAGTTCAATCCTTGGTTCAGCCAAAAAAAAAAAAAAAAAAGCCTTTTTTTCTCTCTTTTTTCCCATTATTTGTCTTTTATTGATTTTTCTATGTGCTTCCAATGGGAGTGAAAGTTAAGCTTTACATGTAGTTACAAAATCACTTTTGTCTTCTTTTGTTTTTTCTATTATGCGGTCTCCTAATCTGGCAACTTAGACTTTAGTAAATTTACTCTTCAACATAAATAAAATTCTAAACCCTGACTATGTCACATATCATAAGGTTATAGTGAAGAGTTTTTCAAAGTATAGAAACATTATCATTTTTTAAATTTAATTTAATTTTATTTTATTTTTGTAGTGGGCTCAAGCTGCCCTAGAGGGTTGGGCTGGCGCAGCATGTGGTGCCAGGGATTGAACCATGATCCCCGCACTTGCCTAATCTTGCCCAAGCAGAAGCTTTGGACTGCTGGGCTGTCTCACCAGCCCAACATTATCGATTTTAAGATTGTCTACAAAGGTAGCATGTTTTATTTTCTGCAAAAATATGCTTTTATACTCACTCAATTTCTGGTAAAATATTCTTGCTCAAAAAGACACTAAGATGCCTGACATCAATATGTTGCCCTCCTAATTTTGTTCCTCGCATTTCTGAAGGAAATACGTGTGTGCATGTGAGTGTTTCAAACAAAATATTCTGTGGTGTTTTCATGTCTCACACCATCAATGACCTTCAAAGTATGTGGTTTTTATCTTTTAAATATGGTGAAGTCAACAAAATACGACAGTGGCTGTACAGTGCTGACATCTCGCTTCCCAGCAAGGATTTTGTAGTCACTGAAACAATGTTGAAGTTACATGATTTTACAAAATCATGTAAATTGATGTATGACTTTATTATATTTCACAACGCAAAAGGAAAAGAAAATGTTAAAAAGAAAAAAATCACCCAACTGAAGGAGTTAATTCACATCTGCACCATATGCAAAATTTAGCTAGTATATCAGTAGATTCAGAAAATACTCGAGAACTTTTCCTTTTATTTTTTATTAATTTCCATAACAATTATGTTTTTAATGTATTTGTTACAGGGTCTCACTAGGCAGTGGGGACTTGTCGTGATTCTCCTGTTTTCAGCCTCCCCAGCTCTGGGATTACAGAGCTTCAATACCCAGTCTTGGTGGCAGTCTCAGTGTGCCCAGGGGTGCGGTCAGCACAGCATGCGGTGTCAAGGATTGAACTCCAGTCCCTGCGCTTGCCGAAGCAGGCGCGTAGTCCTCTGAGCTATCTCACCAGCCCTGAATAATAATTTTATATCCTTCTTTTTAAAAGAAAATCTAAAAAGTTTTCCATACTCTTAATTTCTAAAAGAAGTTTAAAATAAGAAACAATGTGTTAACAAAACTTTTAAAGAAAAATCTCTGAAATATTATAAGTCAGCATTTTACAAAATTGAAAATCAATAGATTCTGTTCCTATGGAAAAAATTCTCTAACATTGTAAGAACATTATTTTCCAAATAAGTGTATGAAATCAGATAACAACAGGAATTTGATTAATCTAGACAAGATAACTGCACAGTGTACTCTAAATAAAAAGTAGAAATAAATGGGTAAGAAAGGATTTAAATAAATATAAAAGGATGCCCTGCCAGATATCAACATGGTATGGTACAGTAATTTATTATTATTATTATTATCATCATCATTATTTTGGTGGACTTGGGATTGAACTCAAGCCTTTGCACTTGACAGGGAAGCGCTTATTCCACTGAGCCATCTCCCGGCCCCACTGGTGCAGTAATTTTAAAAGCATAGGCTTAGCATGTGAATAGAACAGGAGAGTAGATAATGCCAAAGAGTTTCATGTTAATATTAAAATTTAGACTATTAAAATATACACGTAATTATTCAGAGCATGCATTTTGGAGTCAGAATGTCTGGGTTCAAGTTTCCCTCCGAAATTAACTGGTTGTGTCACCTTGGGAAGATGGCTTAACCTTATGTAACCTAAATTTCTACATGTGCAACATGGGAAGGATAATAGTGCTTACCTATTTATAGTGAGAAAGTATTAATTTTTATTTAAATGAGCTTTCTAAATTAGAGCAGGACCTAACAGCTATAAATATAACAGATGGAAAATGTGTTCACATAAAACTTTAAAATTTGTTCACAGCACCATAAAGAACCCCAAAAGCAAAATACAGTGTGGAGAAGTACAGTGAATAGAATATACAAAAACAAAATTTTCAAGGTATCAGAAAGCTTCAAGGGCCAGCTAAATAGCTCAGAGGATTGAAGCACCTGCAAGCAGATGCAGAGGCCAGGGGTTCAATCACTGGGCTTGCCATGCCAGCCCCACCCCCAGGGCACGCTGAGGCAGCAATTAAGACTAGGCATGGTGGTGTGCACCTTTAATCCCAGCTCTTGCGAGGCTGTAAACAGGAGAATCAGGGCTGCGGAGACACCTCAGTTGTCTAAGCTTTAGGCCGGGGAGATGGCTCAGTGGAATAAGTGCTTCCCTGGCAAACACAAGGGCCTGAGTTCAA
>NDGN011536645.1:1353-17394 GCA_002564285.1 Tympanoctomys barrerae
ATATATATATATATATATATATATAGAGAGAGAGAGAGAGAGAGAGAGAGAGAGAGAGGAGAATGAGCTATCGTCAAACTTTTAAACATTTCCTTTGTTACCATAAAATGCGTCGATAATATATTTTGGAGCTTATTAATTACTCTCAATATCAGATTCCTAATCTGTGAAATGAAGATAATTAAACACAAGCAGACACTCGGCTGAAGCTCGGGAGTCTCTGGGTCAGCTCCCTGCTCTTGTGTGGCCCTTCTGCATGGGCCCAGCTGGCCAGGAGATGCCCAAGGCCGCAGTCCCGGGGTGCATGCCCAGTCCTGCCCGGAGGCTGGGCTTTGCCTCCACTGCAGGGCGGCCTGCCAGCTCCCTGTTTTTCTCCTCATCAGCCCGAAGCCGTGAGAGCCTCCGTCCCTCAGCGCCAGCGCCCTGGTCAGAATCAAACTTCATCAAAGGACTTTGTGAGCCTCACCCGCTTCTTTTTGTTACACACAGAGTTAATACAAGCGTCTTGCCATCTCCCTGAGTCCTGTAATGATTGTAAAAGCTGACAAATGTGGAAGAGGCGTGTGCTCTTACATTTACAAATTTTGAAATGGTCACTATCAGGCTATGTTGGAAGTAGGCAATAAAACACACCCCGCAATTCTAATCCCCAGGTAATCCCCTCTGTCACACATCTCCAAAGAAGCGTGTCCTGCTCGCACACAGCCCTGCTGGCTCAGAGCTGTGCCTATCCGAGGTCCCTTGGACCTTCAGCTCTGCAGGTCACAGCAGGATTCCCTTCCTGTCACCGCCTTGAAGTCTGGGACACAAGGTCATGGGACTGCACCACCCAATGGAGAATACCTGATGGCAAGGAGTCATTTCTTAGCGCTTTACGAGGAAGGGACTCAGGATGGCAGCGGCAGCATCCCGCAGCCGGTACGAATTTCCAACATGCTCTCCCCGAGTTTTCCATTATCTGTTCTGGATGTCAAGATGTATATTAGGAGCTATAAACAGTAATAAATGAGGACGCTACGATAACGATGGAAAATCAATAATAAAACAGGAAAACAATATCTTATTACTGGCTCAACTGAAAGAGAAATCAGGGCACATTTCCAGGATTAGGAATTAGATTAGAAAAATTGACAATGTGATAACATTTAACAAAAATGGAATTTGGCAATGTTGCAGAACATAAGAGGCATGACGGTACTCGACGAGCGGTGATCCGACCTTCAGCGGTGTCACGAATGCGAGACGAGCCGCTGCATCTGGGGGGGCGGTTACCTGGGGATTTGAATTGCGGGGTGTGTTTTATTGCCTATTTTCAACACAACCTGATGGTGACCAGTTCAAAATTTGTAAATGTAAGAGCACAGCTTTTTCCTCTAATTGACCCATTGCTAAAGCACAATGTACAGTATTCAAGTGCCTACTGTTTTCTCAAATTCTTGTAATCTTGTTCTGTAGGCTGTACTGTGAGAAATCAGTGTAGAAAGGCACAGAAGAGCTTGCAGGACGGCCGACCTCTGCTCAGTGCTGCTGCGATCTATGAGGACATGCGAGTACTCACTCTGTCGGGAGAGCGATCTCTCTGGGAGGCGTGGAGCTGATGCTGCTATTCATACGGGTCTGTACGGAACTTGTGTCCTCTGAGCCAGGTTCTTTTTGGTTGTGCGTTCAAGTTTTAAAATATTCAGCCCTAAAATGCAATGGACGCAACTTTAAAATCTATTTTCCACTGTGGGCCGCTGAATGGCTTGCAGCCCACAATGGTCTCACGGGTGAAATTCAAAATTTGTCTCATCTGATGTGAATCCAATAGGATTTAGGGCAACAACAAAGATGGTCAAATTGTTTCTGATTTTAAATGGGAAGGTTAGTGCTCACAACCGCTGTGGGCCTGAAGTAGCCCCAAGGACCAAAGCATCTAGCCACAGAACAGATTTAGGGTGAAATATACATACACCAACGACATATGCTTCCTGGCACAGTCAGAATTCAAGCTGGGGCCCCACTGGCTGGGACTAAGTGGAAGCTCCTGCAAGGCAACCAGGGGTCACCATGTACCTGAGGCCAGGCGCTGTGTCACTGTGGTGTCCTTCCGCCCTCCCAGCAGGCCACATCTCAGATCATGGAGCCTTGACAAAGCAGCCCCTGGGCATGACACGCCTGACTACCAAGCCCAGCCTTCCTATAAATCATAAGGCTGCACCTGCACTTATAACAGGATTATGATCTGGCAAGCCCAACGCCAGGTGAGAACGCCACCTGTGTAAGGTGCATGCAAGGTGTCTCTCCCATCAGAAGCTCTGGCTCGGTCCCACAGCACTCTGGAGTGCTGGTGGCTATCCCTGACCTCGGAGGCCCTGGGAGCTGCGATCACTGCCCCTCTCCAGAATCCAAGCAAGCATTAGCACCAGCCCTGGAAAGATCCAGATGCAAATCTCAAGTTCAAGGGCCGGGTGTATCTCTCTGGTGGAGCGCCTGCAGATCATGTGAGAGGCCTTGGGTTCAATTTCCAGTACCACAAAAACAAAAGAAAACAAAACACCTTTGTATATTCTTTCTCCTGAGTGACTTTTGCCCTTGCACTATCATAAAAGAGGGAAGCTTGTCGCTATGCAAAGTGAAGCCCCCTGGGAGGTGCAAGGTGGGTGGGATGGCCCATCACACACAACAGC
Source organism: Tympanoctomys barrerae (assembly GCA_002564285.1). NCBI lineage: Eukaryota > Metazoa > Chordata > Mammalia > Rodentia > Octodontidae > Tympanoctomys > Tympanoctomys barrerae. Next base: position 4,023 of record NDGN011536645.1, read on the forward strand.
AGGGAAGTCAGGCCTGAGCTGTGTACAGTGCAGGTGGCCTCTGTGTCAGCCCTCTCCTGGGAGCATGGGCCCAGGGACCGAGGGGCAGATGCACCTGGATTCCAGGGAAACCAGTTAGAGGGATGCAAAGGACTGCTCATGGGCCTGGCACAGAAGCAGCCATGTGAGGTCTCCAGGTCTGTGACACACACACGTGGGGGCAGAGGCCACCATGCTGATTCTCCCGGGAGCAGGGCTCTCCTCTTCCTCCAAGCTTGCACATGGATGGAAGCGCCTGATGACCGCAGTGAGGTCGTTCCTTTCAAGCCCTCTGCTTCCTCCACACACTCACCTCACTAGCCCCAGGCTGTCCCAGGCCTGGGATTCGTCACCTAGGCCTGGAAGCCTGCAAGCCACCCAGCATCCAGAGGCCAGCAGGAGTGACAGCAGCAGCAGGACGGGCTCTACAAGAAGCCCAGCTCCAGACTGCCCCGTGCCCACCCTGTGTGCAAGGCGCTGCTGCCTCTTCCTGTAGGCAAGCCCTTCTGTGTTCCTCTCCTTGCCTCTCCGAAAATTCTGAACAATCTGAACCTGAGAGCCCATGCCCAGCCCATGCGAGGGCGCTGGAGGGAAGGGTGGCCGAGGGGTGGCCAGGGGCCCGAGCACGCCCTGGGCCTAGCCATGGAAGTGGTTGTGATTTATGCAGAAGCCCGAGCCGACTGAAGGGAAATCTACATCTCCTACCATGCCTAGGATATGCACAGAGTATTGACATTAGAGAAGCATTTGTGAAAGGGACACCAAAGTCACCTGTTAATTCAGCGGTGTACCTGAGGTCAGCCTGCAGCCTAAGAGCAAAAGCCCTGCTGCTCCCATGAGGGTGCTGTGGCAAGCAGAAGGGATGAAGGGCCCAAGGATGCTTAGGGTCCGTCTTGCTCATTTATAGGATTGGAGACTGAGGCCAGGACACTGGATGAGGTCCCTGGGATGGTATGCTTGGTCACGCATGCTGAGCCCAAGGGACGGCCTCTTCCCATTGCACAGAAAGACAAGCCTCAGCCCACACCTTCCCAGATCTGCACGAGGAGGAGAGAGCAGCCCCTGGGCGCCTCATCCCTCAGGAGAGGTAGGCTCTTCCTGGGCATCTGCTCACCCAGGGGTCCATCCTCGAGCTGCAGCTCCACCCTAAGTGATTCATTCTTCAGCAAAGTCCAGTAGCTTTATAAATCTGGAAAGCAGTAAAATCATCAGCATTTCTTAGGCTTAAATTAAGTTCAGATCCTTTGGTTCCACTCCCATCACAGCAAAAGTGCTGCTTTCTGGGCAGCTCTGCGTTTGTTTACGGCACCTGCGAGCGCCCTGTGCCTAAGCAAGCAGTCACTAAGAGAGACCCCCCCCACTTGCGCAGAAACGAGAAGCTTGTGAAGCCCGTGTCCACACGTGGCTCCATCTTGCCCAATTGCATAATCATGCAAAAAATGTTCACAGGGATGCAAATTAAAAACAGGAAGAATATTGATGCTGATAATGGTGCTAAATTGATAGTAGAGATGATAATAAGCCTCATGGGACAGGTATTTAAATATTGTTTGGATTCATAACCATAAAAAAACTCATTAGTGATGGGGTGGGCTAGATCTTATAAAAGGTACCTTTGCCCAAAGCCAAAATCTCGAGTCGGTGCCGTCACTGACCCTGTGTTTTGATTAGTGTGGTAGGAAAAATGACAGACTCCTGGAGCTGTTCCTGTCCCCATCCCTTTCATCAGCAGCCGTGCTTCCTCAGTTGGCAAGAGCAACTTTACAGCAAAGACTAAGAACATGAACTCTGAGACAAGAGCTTCCTGGATGTCCCAGACCAGCATGAGACTGGATCTTGGGAGGAGGAGACTCCTTCAGCAGTGGTAAAAAGATGGAGCACAGAGTACCACACACCGTCTCATGGGGGGTTGGCTGTGGACGTGGGGTGAGGAATCCTGGCCCAAAGATGCTCCAGACCCCTAGGAGCAGAGAAGGCTGGGAATTAATTTGATCCTAGAATCTCTAGGAAGGACTCCAGCCCTGAAGACAGTTTTTTAAAAAATTGTGTATTCTGTACAGGGTCTCACTATGCTGCTTGGACTGACCCTGTGATCGTGTCTCAGCCTCCCAGGTGCTGGGATTACAGGTGTGCACCACCACACCTGGTCTTGGTGGCAGGCATGGTGCACCTGGGGTTCTGGGGCCAGAACGGTGTGTGGTGCTGGGATCGAACCCCAGTCCTTGTGCTTGCCTAAGTCGGCACTTAGTCTGCTCAGCTATCTCCATGGGCCAGATGCTTTGATTTTAACCCAACCTAACCACACCTCTGTTGGTGTCTTTGAGGGATTTTGCTACACTGTGCCATCACCTTAGGTGGTGGGAATTTGTTATATTAGCAACACATGGAAGCTACAGCAGCTCTGCAGATCACCAAGAAGAAATACAGGGGCTCTCCCTTGTGCCTATGCTGAGGAAAGAGCAGGTGTGAATGGCAACCGTTTGTGCTTTTAGAGAGATTCCTTGCTAGGAAAGAAGTAGGTGGAGAGGGTGTCGTTCCGGCTTCTGATTGCTGCGTTGCTTTGTGGACTTCTGGGTGGCCAGGGGGTGTGGGCTGAGTTCTGAGCGGGGTCTCTAACCAGCTGTGTGAACTTGGGCAAGCCACCCAGCCTCTCTGTGCCTCAGGCCCCTACACTAATAAGCAGGAATAAAGGCGACAGTGATGTCATGGTGTGATGTGAGGTTGTGTAAATTAACCTTTGTGAACACCAGCACAGTGCCCAACACACCCTGGAAGTGGCCTACTCTTTACACACTGCTTGAATTCACTTTAAGGACTGTAATCTGGCCTAAACATTCACTTGGGGTATAAGAATGAGAAGGTTTGAAACCGTTGGCACAGAGAACGAACACAACCTGTAGACTCGGGATGAAATCGCAGCGCAGTTAAAGTGATGCGCAGTTCACTGGGCGCCGTTGGCCTTTTGTTCTCTCTCTGTAAATAAAAGAAACTAAAACTGTCAAGCACCCTTGCGGCCGTGCACTGGGCCGTCTAGAGAGGCTGAGGCTGTGCTCAGCTGTGCTCCGAGCCTGACGCCAACCCCCTCTTCCTCTTCCTGGGATATGCGTGAGATCTACACTGGGTCTTGCCTTCTGTGGAAAGAGCTTCCTGAGGTGAGAGGTGGTGCATGCACACAGCATGGTCCTTCTGAAGGGCTTCACGATGCACACCACGGCTCACCGCTGCTGACTCTGCATTAAGATCATCCGATGTTTGCGGCCGGTGGTGGCCATTCCATCCTGCGTGCCCTGCCCTAGGCAGGCAGCCACAGTTCCGAGTGTGGATGTCCTCACACCCAGGCGGTGGAGCTGCCGGCCACCTTAAATCGTGCCCCTGGTGATCTGAAAAGGTACTTGCTTTTAGGACTCCTACCTTGAGGGCTGCCTACCCCAGGAAGGGATTGCGTTGGCCAGGAGTTAGGCAAAGACCCAGGGAATAAGTTGGCCCCTGGTTATCCCCGTCTACACGTCCAGTTACCAAGGAGGAAGGTGGTGCCCCTGGACAGGAAGTGACACTTGAGGCTCTGTATGCTGGAGCGGTGCTGCTGAGCTGTTGCTGCTGCATGCTGGAGAAACCAAAAAGTGGCTTTTAGACCCGCAGGGCCCCTGGGTCTAGGGCGACAGCTGCTCTGGCCTCACGGGCCCAGACCTGCGCCCCTGCATGCCTGCCTCCATTGCCTGTAGTCTGCTCACCGTGGGCAGGTGAGAGGCTCTATGCTCCTCCACCTCTCTCCGAGCTGCCTGCCACCCTGTCCTCTCCACCCCAACTACCCTGAGCTCAGGCCTTTCTGTGGCTGATTCCTTGTCATCCAAATGGGTGTCCTCTGAGTTTCAAGCAGGATGACAGAGCATGTCTGTGACATAATCCAGAGAAGCTGAGGCTTTGGCTCACAGTTTCAGCAGCTTTAGCCCACAGTCAGCCAGCTCCGAGGCAGGAACTTGAAGCCTGGAGCAAGTTCATGAAGCTGGGAGACAGAGGACAGGACAGAGCACTAGAGAAGCGGGAGCCGGGCACCACACAGTCACCAGCACCACACCTCCATGTGCTCCTCCCACGCTGCTTCAGGTGTCGGCACAGCACCAGGGACCTCTGGGAGCCCTCTGTAATCTGGTAGGACGTGGTCCATGGCCTTCCATGTACCCTGCATGCTGTTAGACTGCACCCTTTGAAAATCCAGCACTCTATCAACCTATATCTATCTACCTCAATCTCTCTTTTATCTACCTATCTGTCCTACACCTGTCAATGGGTGCACGATCTCCTATAATTCCTGCTTACATGACACAAAAGACATCTCTCAAATTTCCTTAAGTGACACTCCCAAATGACTGTAGTTTGGCAGCTGAGTATAGAATTACAAGTTGAACTTTCTTTCTTTTCTTCTTTCTTTCATTCTCTCTCTTTTTCTCTCTGTGTCTCTCTTCCTTCCCTTCTTTCTTTCGCCTCTTTATTATTTACACACATGCACACATACATACAAGTCTTGAATATAATTTTTGAACCCTAAAAATTAAGTCCCTTTTTGGAGATGAAAAACTTGTAGATGCCTTCCAGATATGCTGTGTTTTAAATGTATCTGTTCAATTTTATAAGCTTAAAGTGTGACTTTTGTGTTAAAATTATTGCAGTCCTAAGTATTCCCTTAACCGATGAAGGACAATGCTTATTCTTTACCTGGATCAATTGCCTAATTGCTGTCAGTGGTATTGGCACATGGGCTAAGCAGTCTGATATACAGTATCAGGATTCTTCGATGATACATGTAGCGGGAGGTACTCTCCTTTCAAAGCTATTTTCTTTTAAAGCAACAATTCAGGTGGGCCTAGGAAGATCTTAGTACAAGAGAAGAACATCTACTCTGTCCTCACCATTAACTCCCTTACACAAAATACCTTCAAATGTTCAGCTGTTTTCTTTCTTTTTTTACTTCTACATGCTTATAATAACTATCTTACACAGCTACATAATGTTTATTTTTCACATTGCCTATTAACTTCCGTGATAAAAAATGAAGGTGGAAATATTTGTACAGGAGGGCCGTGCCAGGTGGTCCTTGCTGAGCCCTCGCATGTGTGATGACTTTAGCCTCGGGCCGGACACTGGTGCAGGTTGTCGCTGCTGTGTTCTGCACCTCTGTCACTAAGTCACCCCCAGAGTCCTACACAGCCTCCATGTAAAGCGGCTGGAGAATCAGACCATGTATGGGCTGTGTGTCCATTTTCAGAAACATCTTTTCTGGACTTTCCTGCACCTCTGCTTTGACCTGAGCCTACTTCTCTGCAAACCACAGGGCCCCCTGCAGCTTCCTTTCTTCCTGACCCTGGAATTCCCTTCTGTCCACTTCTGGGTAGAGGCTGCCTCTTGTTTCTGAAGGTTGTTTTTCAAAACACAGTACTGTTTATCATGGTGTGTGTGTGTGTGTGTGTGTGTGTGCGTGCACGTGCGTGTGTGTGTGTGTGTGTGTGTGTGTGTGGTACTGGGAAGTGATCTGAGGGCCTTCCCACTGAGGTGTACTCCTTTTAATTTTTTCTTACTTTTCACTTCATTGCAGGCTCGTGCTAGATTCCCAGATGTACCAGACCAGGCTTGAACTCAAGATCCTCCTGCCTCAGCCCACAGCGAGGTAGGATTAGGGCCGTGTGCTGCAACCCGCTCCCAGTACCCTGCTAGTAGACGCCTGGGTTGTTTCCACCTTAGAGTTATTGTTAGTAAGGCTGCTATAGACATTCTGTGGGATTATTTGGAAACAAATTTCCAGTTGGGTCAATTTTTAGAAGTGAAAATGTTAAGTCAAAATGTGATGAACTTGTAGTGTTTCAGCCGCTGCCCCAGCAGCAAGGGAACCTTCTCCAGTGACGCCTCCCCCGGCCAGCACTGAGCTCTGTCGGCCTTGCTCTCTCCAGCCGTCTTGGCGGATGTACGGGGGTATCTTGCTGGGGTTGCTCTTTGTATTTTCCTGACAATAATGTTGAAAATTTTTCATGTTCTGCTTTTCCATCTGTCTATGCTCTTTTATGAGGTGTCTGTTACACATTTTCTTTGATTATTTATCTTCATATTATTAGTTTGAAGGGGTTTCTAATATATCACGTATGCACAACACACACACATTACAGATATACACACATGAGTGCACACACAGGACGCATTTTATAACTACTATGTCAGCACTTACAGCTCTTATACATTTATACTATATATATATATATATATATATAGTAAATATGGTATCAGTAGCTTCAGTATATATAGTATGTAAATATGTACCTTAATGACTACAGTATATGTGTACATAAGGACACTGTAATTATTGAAATAGTTATAGAGCACATAGAGCACACATATGTATATTATACGGGGCGTATACACTGTATACTGTAACTTCTACCAGTTTTTGCATTTCCACCTCTAATAGAATATAGATAAAATTCACTCTTACCCACTTTTGAGCATTCAGTTCAACAGTGAGTCCCGATTCCACTTGCACACCGCCCTAAGACAGTTTTCTTTTGCTTCAAATGTTGTCCTTGGGTACATCCTATTCTTTTCAATAGACACTGCATCCTCTTTTAGCTCTCTGAATTATATAATCACCTTCTGTTCCCCGCATTGTCTTATTTTCTGTTCCAACTTAGAATCTGCAGCCCCTGATTTCTCCAAACCCCCCTCAGATAACGCTGCCCGTGGACAACGGCCACTGGTGGGAATCTGTGGGGCAAGAAAACGTGGGCAGCGCTTTCATGCTAGGCTAGGGGGACTCAGCTGCACTGTGCATTTCAGCTCCTATGGGCCTTTGACGCTGGGCAGTCTGTGTTCCTGATGATGTGAAGCTTCCCACTCTCGCTGGGCAGAGTCGCATCAGAGCTAGGTCGGGTAGTGGCTTGTGGCTGTGGGTGGTGACTCTCCTCAGCATCCAGGAGACTCTGGTGGGCCCCTGGCCCATTCTCCTGGGGTTTGTCCCCATGGCACCTTCTTGTTCTACTCCCCAGAGATGATGCCCTGGTCCCTTGTCTCTGGAGCACAGAATGTAGAAACAGCAGGGCCAGGGCACAGTGGAAGGGAGCGTGTAGCTGGTCTTCTGGCTTCAGGGCCACTGTAATCATTACCTGCAGGTTCAGGTGCCCATCCTCAGCATTCCAGAACTCACCTGCAGATTCCAGCACTAGTCTGGCCTGCCTGAGGGACTTGCAGGTCTCCCATGGGTTCTCCAAGCCCCGAGAGCTGACACCCTTAGCCCTTCATCTGGGGTTTCCTCTCTGGTGGGTTCTCACCTCTGTGCACTTCACAGTATGATAGGAGGAGGAACTAAAGACTGAAGCCCATCTTGTTCATGTACCGCACCCTGCCAACATCCACTTGCTCTTGTGTCAAGCTCCTGGCATGAGGTCACTAGCCTGCTGCTCCTCCCTGGGTCTTCCAAGCATGGAGCCGGTGTACCGTGAGCATTCTTGGTACGCCCAGACCTCTGGGCTTGGACTTGGAGCCTTGGAGCTTACCCTCCATGAATGCGTGCTCAGCCCTAGGGCTGGGCCTGGTGCTCCTTTTCCAATCTCTACTCCAGACTACTGCCAGCTCCTCATAAGGTAGAATAGTCCCACTTCTCTTGTACAAACAGCCTCTCCTAGTTCTTTAAGCTAAGTATCTCTAAACAGGAGGGAGGCTGCCCATCTATTATCAGTCCTGAGGGACATCAGGGGTCGTCTGCAGTAGTTAGAAGATTGATAATAGCTGCTTTTAAATCACGGTTGGGTCACAGACCCCGGGGCCCACAGCAAACATGTGGAGGGAGCCCTTTGCAAATACAGCATGCAGGCAACCTCCGCATGTGCAAGGCCAGAGCCTGGGAGAATGTTCACACGGCAGTGTTTCCCACTGTTGTTGAGAGCCTTCTATGGGATGGGCATGTGCCAACCCCTTAGATAGACAGCCAGCCTGCCTCAGGGCTGACGTCATTTTTTCTCAGCTTGGAGAAAAGCTGCAAACCCAAGAGGTTTAAAACAAAAAACAAAACAAAATAAAACAAAAAATTTAGCTGACTTCTGACAGCCAGTATTCACCGAAGCCAGGACTCCAAGCAGCTAGGATTCTAAGCAGGGCTCTTTCAGCTCTCCCAAGCTGTGGCCAATTCTGACCAGCAGGGTATATTCAGAAGCAAGGGTTTGCAGAGCAGGCAGGAGGAGACAGGCCGGCTTACAGGGGCAACCGTTCTCCTCTACTCAGTGAAGTGCGGACACAGTCCAGGGCTGGCTGTCAGCCGCAGCCCCCTAGCACCTGAGAGCAGCCCTGTTGTGCTTCTGGTACCGAGTCAGAGAACCGCATTCTGTGTATCGAGCACAAGCAGGAAGCTCAGTGGCCCAGCCCTGGTCTGTTCAGTCTGGAGCTTATAGAGGAAAGGCAAGGCGGTAGCCACTGCCGCGAAACTGGCTGCTTCTGAGGACCTTTGATTTCTCCTGGGGTTACTGACCTTGATGGGCAGCTGGTTAGTGAGAGTGACTGTCTCAAAAAATGAAAACACCTTCGAAACAGGTGAATGTTGTGCTGTGTAAACTAGACTTCCATCAATTTTTTGTTTTGTTTTATTTTGTTTTTGAGACAAAGTCTTGTTATATAGTTCACATTGGCCTTGAACTCAGTAGGGAGCTCCCAATGGCCTCAAGCTGGCAGTGATTTTCCTGGCCAGCCTCCTGGCCTCTGGGAGTACAGCGTGATCACCATGCCTAGGTCAATAGATCTGGTGTTTTTTTCAACTAAAGATCCCAATGCCACAGGCATGAGAGTGCCTATAAAGGGTCAGAAAGGGCATGCAATACGACACACAAGTCCAATGGCATAGAGTTCAGCAGCAATCTCTACTACTGCTACAGGAGGAGCAGGCAGTGGGCCTGGTCAGCTGTGGCTCATCTGCACACTCCGGCCAGAGTCCTGCAGCCACTACCTTGCAGGTGCATAGCACCAAGTGCTGGTCCAGGGCTCCAGCCCAGACCTCTGAGATGCTTGCGTTCCTGCCTTCGAGTTCACTGGGGCTTCCAGAGCCACATGTAGCTGATAGCTTGTTCTCAGTGCAGGCTGGCTGGCTGAGCGGGAGGGCATTTGTGAAGCATCTTTGCTCCGCCTTTGGTTTCAGGCTGTGTGAATTCTCACTGGCCCATGTTTCGCTTTGAGCTGGGCTTTCTTGGGAGCAGCACACTTCACGTGAAATCTGGCCTGAGTTTTTCTGCTTCAAAGCTGACACTGTCAGAAACTGCTGAGCAGGGCCTGGCAGTGCCCACATCAAAGGCGCTGGCCTGGGCCCCCAGACCCGGCGGGAGGCCCGGCTGCCCACGGCTTCCTTGGGGCTGGGGTGCAGTCAGCAGCTCTTTTCAAGTTTCACCCTGAGCTGTTCACACTCAGCCTCTTCCCCTCGCGGGTCTGTGCTTCACAGCGTGGGCTGAGGCCTCAGGTCCCAGGAAGTGAGCAGCTCCGGCTGGAGGCTGAGGGTGGACACCACAGGGTCCGACCGGCATGCCATGGGCTTTTTTCTCTAAGCCTGAGTGTGGTCTAGGCACACTGAGCTCCAATGACCTCAGGGTTACATTCATTTTTCTTGTATGGTGAATTGAAACCAGGGACTTTGCACTGAGCTACATCCTGGCTTTTTTTGTTTCCTAAGTCCTGAAGTTGTGTAGACTAAGTTTAAGCTGCCCCTGCCCCAGCCTCTCTGGGTGCTGGGATTACAGATGTGTACCAACACCACCTGGCCTGGCCCTAAAGTTGCCTTTTAGGATAAGACTTCAGCATCAGGGTTTTATCATACTCCTAGTTTTAAGAACAAAGTCTTTACAGATTTTTTTTCTGTTTTGTCAAATAGGAAAGGGCACATATCACAGATGGGTGGAAGGATTTCTCCAGAAGTCAGAGGCAAAATAGGTCCTGGACCTCAGCTCTACAGACCCCGTGCCGTGCCCTCGGGACGCACCAATTGGGTCCCCGCGTTCTCTTTGATCTGAGCCTTTCTTGTAAACTAAACCCTAGAAAGGGGCCTCATTCGTACTTATTTCGCCTGCACTAGAAGATTATAGGCGAGTTTTTTCATTGCAGTCCGGCAGCTTCCCTGAGCATCCGGTCGGGGCTGGGCAGCTGGACCCTCCCAGCCCCTGGAGGAGGCGGGGAGGTAGGGGGTGGGGGTGGGGGGTGGCCTCAGTGTGGGCCCCCAGCTTCCCGAGAGGGGTCGCTGCTGCCCAACGTGCTGGCTGCGAGGCTCTCTTGGCTTGCACGGAGCCTGCTCTCCAAATGGAGCTGCCACTCACTGGGAAGCAGGGCAGTGGGCGACGGGCAGACCCCACAGCAGCTGGGGAAGGGATGCGGCGAGCACCAGGCCAGGGCCTGAGTGTCTAGGGTGGAGCCGTGAGGTCGGACGTGCGCTGCCATGCACGGAGTGGTCGTGATGGATTGTGACGGCTCCCCCGTGTGAGCCAACATTTCCGCACCCAGCGTGCGCACTAAACGTACGCTAGAATCAGTCGGCGTTCCGCAGGCGAGTCTGTTCTGTCCGGCCGGCTGCGCTCCAGCGACGGCTGACACCCCCACACCTCAAGGTGCACTTTCTTGTTTTCTGTGGAAATTCCACACAGCCAGATGACACGGACCAAGGATATATTTTAAGATTATTTAAACGTAAAGTAACTTGGACGGCAGCAAGGCAGACTACGCATGTGCAATTCCTCAAACAGTGTTGAACAGAGGCCTTGCAAGTGTTCACTTCAAGCCCTTCCCCGTACGTGATACTTGAGTGCGGGGCAGCGTTCTGGGCCGTGGCTTTCACGGAAGCCAGCTGGGAGGGTCCTGCATAGCAGGCCTGTTATACTGTACGAATAATGATAAAGTGCCTTCGTATAAATGGGAGACATTTCTTCTTGAGTGGACAGTAGCACCTGTCTTATTGAACTCAATTTGTAAAAGCAATTTTTTGCTTGCAAAAAGCTATAACATAAAAACATGGCACCTGACTACCAACAAAACCCCACAAAGTTGGGTGGCCCACCAGCCCTCCCCCCTCGGGGTCCCTTGGCCTGGCTTGGATTTTGATCTCTATAACTGCTTCTTCCCGCAGATCGCTGGGAGTTACGAGTGTCACGCTCTGGAGTAGACAGGCCAAGTGGGCGTGAGGATTTGGATGTAAACTCCTTACTGGCCCAGGCCCGAGCTCTTCCGCACAGGAGTCGCTGCACCAAACCCTGTCTGTGTGGCCCTGCTGGGAGAGAGGCTGGGGCCGGTGCTGTGAGAGATAGGCAGGTGTGGAGGAAGACAAAGACGCGTTGGATATTTATAAAAGAATGGGTGAGAGGGAGAGGAGAGGATGGAGAGAAGGAGGAGGGGGACACCTGGCGTGACAGAGGGACTCAGGTGAAGGCCGGGTGACTTAAGAGTACTTAAGCCATAGTTTTCAGTGTAGCTCATGGAAAATCCTGGCAGGAGTTGGGAATGGAATGGGGACCAGGACTCTCTGTGGAAGTCAAGGGTAGTTACCTGCCCAACCAACAGTCACCACCTGCTTGCTAACAGGCTGCAGTTGTTTGTTTGTTTTCAGATAGCAATGTACCTCATAAGAGCACCATCTTGGTTGGCAATAGGCCAGCTGTGTCACTTAATTGTGACTGACCCGAGGCCCACTTCCCCACCTTCCTTCGTGGTGGTGCGGTCACATGACATACTGTGTGTGGCCAGTGGGATTCTGGGAAAACATTTTCTTCTTGGAAAAGCCACAGAAATATAAATAGAATTTTCAAACTCAACAGCCTCAGAAGTCTCTCTGGCTCCCAGATATGAATGGACTCTTATGCAGTTTAAAGACAATCATTGGCTGACTCCCAGAGGCCAGACCTGAAAAGCAGATGCGCTCGGAGGCTTACTGTTGCGTCGCTTTGCTATGAGACTCTTGGTGAATTACTTTCCCTCGCTCAGCCCCTGTTTTATAACTGGAAGAACTGGAATAAAAATACAATCACAAACGTTGATGTCCAGGGATGGCCGGGCTACTGCACGTGAAAGTACAGATGTGTGAGATCTCACAGTGTTTCCTAAAAAGTCAACCTTAGCAAGAATGTGCTATTGTTCCCTTCACTATCTAATCTAATTGTCATAATTGCTATTTGTAATTTTAGTTAATTATATATTTTTATAGTTATGAATATTAAGCTAAAGGGGATATTATTGGACTCCAGTGTTTTCTAATAATTCTTCAAACATTTGAGTCTTTTCCATAATTTATAAAGATAAAGGTAGAGTGCAGAGTAATTCCTTTTTCATAAAATTCAGCCACCTTGTTAATTTTTATTTTATTCTGGTATGCAATACTGCATTTCTCTACCAGGTGATATCCTCGGCACAGACAATGAAACTAAACATTTTTAAGAGATGACTTTGACCTTCTTCAGTTCTAATAAGAGCGGATGCCCTTCTAGCTCATGGATGGTCAGCCGGCATACTGGGTTTCAGCGGGCATTTCAACGAGTGTGCGGCATGAGGTTCGCTAAAGTTTCCTCTCATTTATTCTAATAGTCTATTCTTCCTTTTTTCTCAACAAAATCAAGAAACTGGTGCACGCTCGATTACTGGTGAGCTCAAGTTGACTGAGCACACATTAGTTTCTTGGCTGAGTTTTGTTACTTATTAGACAGCAAATGTTATAGAAATGCCAACCTCACACAGCAGGTGGACACAAAGAGCAGGGCAGGGCTCCCAGGAGCACTGGGCAGAACATCCAAATGGGAAGATGGGTACCGAAGCCACTGTCACCCCCTGGACACTTGCAGTGACCCTAGACTGCCCGGTAGAGGAAACAGAGCTTCAGAGACATCAGCAAGCGAAGAAACCATTGCAGCCTTGCTTGGGGACCCATGTGTACCCCTCTTTCACCAGGAAGTGAGAGATCCCTCTCCCTCTGCTTCTCAGCACCATTTCTCTCCCCAATTCATCCTTCTAGACAGTCCCAGGCCCAGAGGAGGCTGGGGAAGGGCTGTGTGCATCCTACTTGCCACTGGGGTGCAGAGCCCCAAAGGAGGAGGGAAGCCACTGGCTGGGGCTGTCCTCTGGCTCCTGGCCTTTGTACCTGGCCTCCTGTCCCATATTCCACCATTTTCTCCTCTCAGGTGGTCTTTGTGCCTCCACACTTACCATAGTTTTTCCATGGTGGTTTTACATCTAAGACTGCAATCTCCGACATTTAGAGCAAAGCTCACATTCTCTCTCTTGGCTCTTTCTGTCTCTGTCTCTTTGTGTCTCTGTCTCTCTGTGTCTCTGTCTGTCTGTCTGTCTGTCTGTCTGTCTGTCTGTCTGT
>NDGN011536645.1:17444-33569 GCA_002564285.1 Tympanoctomys barrerae
GTCTGTCTGTCTGTCTGTCTGTCTCTCTCTCTCTCTCTCTCTCTCTCTCTCTCTCTCCCCCCCAGGGTTTGAACCCAGGGTCTTCTCACTGAACTATACCCTCAACCCATCTATCTATCTATCTATCTATCTATCTATCTATCTATCTATCTATTTTGAAGCAAGAGCTTGCTAATTGACCCAGCCTGGGCTTCAGCTTGCAATGCTCCTGCCTCAGCTTCCTAGAATGTTGGCACTTCAGGCTGCACCACCATCCCCAGCTGTCTCTCCAAGACTACGCTGATTACACACCTAACATTTCCAGAGAATAGTTGTTTTGGACATGATGACTGTGAGTGGTACGTGCACACAAGAAGCTGTGACAATGCAAAGGCATGATCTGGGAAGCACGGAGCCCCAGGCAGGACAGATGTGCCCACTTTTGGAGCGTCTATTTTCAGTATCTTCGCTGCCAGACATGAGGCCTGAGCAGAGAAATGAGGAGCCACCTTGAGTCCTGGGACCTCCACAGGACTCTTCTGAAAGAAGGTTGGCTGGCACTCTGCCCAACTGCTGGGACAGCGCAGCTGAGGCTGACAACTAGAGCCATGCACGGGAAAGTTAGGGTAGGAGAATTCATCAAAATGGCAATTTTCAAAGTTTTGCAAGTAATAGGAGCCCAGGAGAAGTGGCCTGACAGCTAGAGGAAGACAGGAAGGAGCAACCCCATCAGGATTCTCCCTTCCACTTCCCTTTGTCCCAGGCCAGCCGGGGAGAGGGAGGAAGTGGCTGCCTTTACTCACTGCCATCTGCAGTGGATTTCTAGTATCAGGTCCGAGACTGTCTTGCCAACCCCTGACACATCATGGGAGATGACGTGCTTATTGAGAACCCAATGGAGATGCTTTCTGAAGAGTTCTATTGTTTGTGATACCTATTTGATAGTGGACACTTTCATAAGCTTTTTCAGGATATGTGGGAAAAGAAAGGACCAACTGTTTAAAGTTAAGTAAGTTAATACATTCTAGGTCTTTCAGGACCTCAGCAGGGGCACAGAGACCCTGTCTGCCCGTCTGAGTCCCGGAAACAGCTCTCAGGGAGGACAGGGACTCCCCACGGCTCTCAGAGAGCAGGGTCTCGATGCCGAAGTCCATTCTATTCCTGTGTGCCACGTTTTCAGTGGTGACCTCCCCTCCTATTATGACCCCATTATGACTCTGAATCTGTTGCTAGGTTATGTTTCCCAAAAAGAGTTGCCTCAGGGGTGCAAACTCAGCCATAGCTCCTAGGGAACTCACCGTTCCACACCGGCGATGCCTGCGTAAGTAGACTAGCTTTTCTAAATTGTCGGTGAGTCGCCGTAAGTGACAGGTTCCAGCCAGAGTGCTAACTGCTAAGTCGTCAGAGCCCTGATCCCACAGGGCTGAATCAAGGACCCAATGGCTTGTCTTCCCAATGACAGCTTCCTCCTCCACCCCTACCCCAGTCCTGGGTCACTTTCCCTTTTCCATGCCCACAGGAGAGTCTCCAGTCAGCTCCTTACATCCCACTGAGCCTGCCCTCAAGCTCCGCCTCTGTCAAAAGTCCATGAAGTCTCAGCCCTCCAGTCTCAGGTCAGAGGACCCCCACATCCCCGTCATGGAGCCCTCCGTGTCCTCCTCCATGACAGTCAAGCCCTTTCCCTGCCTTTTCTCCTACTCCTGCTTCTCTGCCACACTGAAAATCCTAGCAGTGAGGTTTCTGTTTTTAAAATGTATTTGCCATAAATTCTCCTTTGAATAATTGACAAAGAATAACTGTACAAATTTGTACAGTACAATATGACATTTCCATATATGTATCCATCGTCTCCTGACCAAATCAGGGCACTTAGCAGATGGATCCACACGAACATTTATAAGTATTTATTCTTCAGCAAATCTTTATCGAGGGTCTAATACAAGAAAGTTAGCTCATTGTAGAATAAGTCAAAGTTACTAATTGGTAGGCTTAAGAGATGTGAATTTGTTTTGCAACTGATTCCACGGCAGGGAGTATAGCCTAAGAGAAACACTCATACTGACTTGATTTTATTTAATTTGATATTTATTTATTTATTTATTTATTTGGTACAGGGTCTCACTATGCAGCTCAGACTCACAGTGATCCTCCTCTCTCAGCCTCCCTGGTGCTAGGATTACAGGTGTGCATTACTATTCCTGGTTTCGGGGCCTGCATGGCTTGCAGTACTGGGGATCAACCCCAGGCCCTTGCGCTTGCCAGGCAGGCACTTAGACCGCTGAGCTGCCTCCCCAGCTCTGATTTTCCTGATTTTTGTCACAGTTGTATAGGTGTCCCCCTTAAGGCTCATTGTTGCAGCTGGGAAAGCCCACATGCAGCCATGTGCAGCTCAAGAATCTATGAGCCCTTCTTTCTGGTTTAGCGCACTGCCATCCAAAAACGAGGCTGCACATGCTCGGGCTTTCCTCCCAGGCTGGGCTCCACCAGGGCCAGCCTGCAGCCTTTCATGAAAGCGTCCTATCTTGCACAGGTCCTGGGCTGTCATTCTTAAAAGACAATGCTAATAATCACGTGTCTCTCCCATAATTGTTTTGAGGTCTATGATCCTAATGTTCAAATCCTTAACCCACTGCTGGGTTCTCTATGAATTAGGCAAAAGCAAATCTCAGATTTGCTGCAATGATTAAATGAACAGGAGACTTCATAAAAAAAGTGCAGTGCCTATTGAAAATTGCTGTATATATTTACTTTTTATCATAGCTATTTCTGTCTGTCTATGTAGGAAGCTGGTTATCTATTTCCCATCTCTCTCCAGAAATAATTTAATGTGGTCTATTTAATATTAGTATCTTGTTTTATGATTCATTTTCTAGTCAACCCTATTCAGACATATTATTTTCTAGAAATAATAATTACAGTGATTTCAATATAAAATACAGTATACGTGTATTGTTGGTTTCCTTCGGAGAGGCTGTCAGCTACTTGTAGGTTTAATTGCTGCCACTGACATGGATTTACAAGGCTGCAAAACTGTAAGGTGAAGAGTCTAGGCATCCACAATCTCATACTTCAAAGGATTTAGAGTGGCAAGAAAGTCTACATTTAAAAAAACAAATCATTGGGAGTTAATATACTACCTTTCCACCAGAACTTCCTTCATGTTCCTGGCTATAAAAGTTCCACGCTCAAGGTAGACTTTTCATATCAAATTCTGCTCAGAGAAAATCAATGCAGTGAGGATTACTGTGTCAAAAGCTACGGGGTTTCCAAGAGAAAAAAAAAAATTGAGTCATAGCGCTGAAAGAGATCTTGCATATAATCTGGTCTCATGTTCTCATCAAAGCAAGACTGCCTTTTATAATATTCTGAGAAAGAGAGTGTCTGGAATGGGCTTGGGTGCTCCAAGTGGCAGGAAGCTCCTCATTTAATGAGGATGAAGTATCCCTTGCTGGGCTGGCCTTCACCTGCCGGAAGTGTCCGGAAAGGGTGCCTGTGTCTTTGGAAGGGCCCGTGGCTCCCTGATTTCTGTCACCCGAGGCAATTAATTTCTCCAGCTTGCATTCAAGCTTCCTCAACTGTCAAATGGGAAGAGCACTCTATCACTCCAGGAGTGGCTGGAAAACTGAAAGAGGACAAT
The DNA here is from genome assembly GCA_002564285.1 of Tympanoctomys barrerae. Lineage (NCBI taxonomy): Eukaryota > Metazoa > Chordata > Mammalia > Rodentia > Octodontidae > Tympanoctomys > Tympanoctomys barrerae. The sequence goes on from NDGN011536645.1 coordinate 21,061, forward strand.
GACCATCAACTGTGGGCCCTGCAGGACAGACACCTGAGAATGCCACTGTGCTTTCCCGAGGAGTGGACGTTCCTTTTGGCTGGAGTCTTGCATCCTGCATTTGCATATTGGGGATTTTTCATAAAGTAATAGTAAGAGTAGAAAAGCACTAGAATTTTTCTCTTCTCGTGGCAAAAATTGGGTGGAACAAAGCAGCTGCTGTCCCATTTACATGGGACCTGGGGGCCCCGCTCAGATGTTTGCTATTTCTTGTTACCTGAGCCCTGCAAGCACTGGGGTTTGTCTTCTCTATTCTAAAATGGAGAGCAGATTACAAGTTTCTCTACTCCACCTTTGACTTCCAACTTCCACGGGCAGCCAAACATTACAGGAGGCCACCTCTGGGAGAGTGTGGCTAATAATCACAGTCAGGATTCTGGGGTGACCAGAGCCCCAGTGCTGTGTATCTTCTTGAGGATGCTCAGGGTCTCTGTACCCTCCTCCTCTGGGAACAGCCCATCTGGCCTTGTGTAAAATCAGGCCATGACACTTCCTGGGCTTGTCAAACTCCTTGCTTTAGAAGCTGGCTGACTAAGTGTTATCGATTCATAGCGAAATTTACACTCGCCTCCTCGCTCTGGTCCATCAAAGGCTGGGGAACGTCCTACCATCTGTTCCCAGGCGAGAAGACAGTGCCTGTGTGTGCGCTTCAGAACTCGTGGCATTGGGTTTCACATGTGGGCCAAGGGAGTCTCGTGTTCCTAAATGTGAGAGGCATCTTCCTGCTACAGTGCTGTGTGAGAGAGTGAGTCAGCTCGGCCGCAGATGAAGCCCGTGGAGAAGGTCAGTGTAGAGCAGGGGCATCTAGCCTCTTAGCACTTTCACTAGTAACAAACAGCTGGCTGCAGCAGGCAGGCCGTAGGCTCACCACCGCTGATCCAGGGCCTTGGTACCTCCAGCTAGCCGCCCGTAGGAAGCTCTTGGCTATCCACGAGTAATAGAGCATGGTGGCTGTGTACTCCAGCTACAGCCACGCACACAGTCACTTGGAGTGCTTTTCAAGGGTCGATGCCAGGCCTTCAATGTGCTTTGTCACCACCAGGGATTATGCTGCAGTGTGGTCCCCAATGGGACAGCCGTAAGAGGTGAGCAGGTCATGCGGTGCCTGCCCCCCCTCAGGAAGAGATTAAGGCAGCTCCCAGGAGAGCAGATCAGCTATCTCAAGAGCAGGCTGCTATAAAGTGAGCTAGCCCTGTGTTTCCTTCCGCATGCACCGGCTTCTCGTCTGCTTTTTTTCAGGCATGGGATGGTATACAAGCATCACCAGGAGTCAAGGGTAAGCCAGCAGCATGGTCTTCCTGTACATCCTCAATTGTGACGTAAACAGACCTTTTTTCTTCACCAATTTTCTAACCTCTGCTATCGTGTTATAGCAGCAGAAGACAAATGAAGACAGGGACCAAATATGAGGCCCCAGATGAGCTTGTGACCCCTCTCAGGATCTCCAGATTAATAAATGCTGGAGCTGGTGCATTCTGAGCCTCTGGTAGCGATGCAATGTCCCACCCTGGGTCCTGCATTCCTTCTCTCCTCCTCCGCTCAGCACCAAGTGCCTGCTGTGCCACAGCCCTTCCTCAGGACTCAGCAGCCATTGTTGGACACAGCAGGTGAGGCTCTGTCTTCACAGGCCTGAGCACTTAGTGAAGAGAGAGACTAAGCAAGGAATGCATGGTGTACTGTGTAGCAGAATTTGGATACAGAAGAATGAAGCACAATGCTGGTAGGCGTGTTGCTGTGTACATGTGGACAGGTGTTGGCTTAGCCCACGGGCTAGGATAATGGGGTTCTTGGTTTTATAAATGAGCTGCAGCCAATTCCAGTCTTCAGACCTCAAGCATACGCTGACTCGGTGTCTCGCACGGCAATTCTGCCTGCCTCACACAGTTGCAGAGTCGATGGCGCAGGTTGTCTGGAAAATACCAAGTGATCAACAAATGTGCAGGCTCCTTGCTTTTCCTGTGCTCCTATGGCAGCTGAGCAGCCAGAGACCCAGAGGAGGGGCAGCTTCCTTGAGAGGGAGACTTGGGCAGGCCTGGGCTTGCAGAACAGCCTTGGGATGTGAGACCTTGAACCATGGCTACTGTAACACATCCCATGGTGCTCGGTGTCTTTTGGACCCTTCCTGTTCAGAGGAGCTCTGCTCTGAGAGACACAGCCCTGATGGCAACTGAAGAACTCAATGCTGAGACTTCTCACAGCCCCCTGATGGCATGTGATCCATGGGTGGGGCCCGCTGTAGCCCGGGTAGGTGTCAGAGTGAGGCTGGCCTTGGCACGGGGCAGGCAGTGGGTGCTGATTAGCACCCACAGGTCCTCAGATGTGGCAGAAGGTACGTGAAGTCATGCATCCATGGTTTCCTCTACGCTGGACAGTTCCAACATCCTGATGCCCAAGAATCCTTTCTCTAGTCTGATGTCCTAGACCTTCTCCTCCTCTCCTGCCCCTCTGAAAGAAAACATCATGCACCCAGCAAAGGACAATGGACTGCTACAGGGTGGAGAAAGTAAGCGGGTGAGGGATGCCTGTGGATAATCTTGTTAGGATTCACCCCACCTTCTTAGAGGAGATGACTGGGAGAAGGTGAGTCTACAGATAGATTTCCTCCTCAGCCTCGTGACCAGGAGGGCATCTGCCCTTGATGTGTGTGCCACGATGCCATCAGTTAGTAGAGAAGTGCATACAATGATTTCCTGAAGCGGTTGACAACAGTTGCCTGTGGAGCAATACAAAATGGCCATCTGTGAGACCGAGAGCTGGAGGATCCAGTCAAAGGTCAAAGACCTGGAGCGCACTGAAAAGTCTGGTGTGATTCTACATCAAAAAGCCCAAGGCTCTCTGTTGGAAAGCTGAAGAGTGTGAGCTGGAAACCTGGAAGGAACTGGAGATGGATGTCCACAGGCAGTGGTGAAGAACAGAGCTCGCAGAGCCTGGGGGTGGGAGCCTCCTTGTTTCTCTGTTTTGTATTACCCACACTGTAGGCCTATTGGTTGGTGCCACCCACCTCTGAGGTGAGTCTTCCCTTTTCTGCTGGTGATCAGATCATCAGATCATCAGTCACTCACAGTCACACCCAGGACTATGCTCTGCTAATCCTCTAGACCAGCGCCAGTGGACCTTTTGGAACTTTCCATAATAACAGCCCGCTGTGGCCACAGCTTCACCACCATTGCTCTAGACAAAAGGACATCACAGTGAAGTGTCACACAGGACTCCTGTGTACACCAGAGGAGATGACCCAGGGTGCCCCTGTCCCTTATTCTCCTTCATTTTCTATCCACCTCACCGTGTGGCTCCTGGGTCTGGTGGACTCATGAGTGGAGGACATAGGTAGAACAGCAAGACACGGTGAGGTGGAGACAGGCCCTGCTCAAGGTGGGTGGAGTGAAGGCACTGGTGTAAGGCTAGGATGCAGTGGGTGGCCAGAGATAGCATGAGGACCCAGGGGACAGGGCCTGGAGGATGAATGGCTTTGGAAGAAAGGGCAGGCAGGAAATTTTATCCTGAAAACTGAGGGAGTCAGCAAAGTGTTTGAAGGAGGAATGGGAGAGAATGGATTTTGCATTTTCAAGGGTATTCTGGTTGATGACGGGCAGAAGGGAGCATGTGTGAGCAGAGATCTCTTGTGACACAAGGATGACGGTGCTCTGAATGAAAGAAGGGCAGCTTGGGTGGTGGAGGTTTGACAGCAGGGAAACTTGTGCCAGTCTCCACAGGAGCTGACTGTAGTCAGCTCAGAGTACCTCAGGTAACCAATATTTCTCAAATTCTGGCAATAAAGATTCCTTTGTACATCAGCTCCATGCCTCACGGGAATCCTGTGAGGATTTCACACCTTGCCTTCCTCAGTTGGACATGCTGATCTCAGGGGAGAGGAACAAGGAATAAAAAACTAAGAGTTCTAGAAACTTCAAGTAACACACATCCCCTCCACACACAAGTGATTGGGAAAAGCATGTCACATGACCACAGCTGGGGTCACTGCACTGGGAAGTGCTACGTGCCCTCAAGGACTGTTCCATTAGAGGAACAGAAACTGTTCTAACAGTGACAGAGCTGTCACCGTCTGTCTGCTTCTAATCTTGGATCATTTTACAGGAGGCCTCACCTTCCCCAAAGAAAGCCAAGCCCTGAGTTCTACCTAACTTGATTCAAAATCCTTGACCTACTATTTTTTGTTTTTCTTATTCCATGTTTATAGCATATCACAGCTGAGTTCCTGGTGTAGAACTCAACTGTAATATGGCACACACACCTAGAATATTTTAACTCCATTTATCCCATTCTCTTCTGTCCCTTCCACAGGCTTCCATTCTTTGATCCCCTTCCTCGTTGAAAAAAGAAAAGGAAAACCAGCTTCCTATTTCTTATTTTCTACTTTTCATTTTGCTCCTTATTTATAATATGGGCTTCTCATGTCAGAGAAATCATGTGATATTTAAGCTGATTTATTTCACTTAACATTATGGTCTCAAGGCGCATCTATCTTCCAACAAATGTCTGAAACTTCTCTTTATGGCTGAGTGGTACTCTATTTTGTATATATTTTCTTCACCCATTTATCTGTTGATACATAGGCTGCTTCCAAGATCTAGGTATCAGGAATTGCATTACTGTAAACATGGATATCCACACACTACTGCAATACGGCATCGTTAACTCTTCTGGGAAAATACCTAGAAGGGAAACAGAGAGGTCAAATGGACGTTTCAGTTTTTAGTTTTTGAAACATCTTCATATTGATTTCAACTGTGGTTGTACTAGTTTACATTCTCTCTGAGTGAAGAAACCACTAACTGAATAGGAAAAAAAATTGCTCGGTATTCTTCAGATAGGGGACTAATGTGCAGAATGTATTAATAACTCAGAATAACTAGACCTCACAGAATAAAAGACCCAATAAAATAAAAGATATGAGAAATGAATAGAAGACACTTCTTAGAAGGAGCACCAATAACCAATAAAGAAATGTTTGGCATTACTAGAACTTAGAGTAATGCAAGTTAAAACAACTCTGAGATTCCATCTCACTCCAGAAAGAATGACCAGCATCAAGAAACCCAAGAAATACAAACACTGGCGAGGCTTCCGGAGAAAGGGTCTCAGATTTCTGCACACCAAGTTTAGAGGCAGCTCTTCGCAGCTGGCATGCCATGAAATAAAAATCAAATGAGTCACGGTCTCGCCACCGTGCCCAGGCCCGAAGGCTCACAGGGACAGCACGGCAAGCAAGGACGAGGGAGCAGTCTGCGACGCTGAATTCCCCCGAGGCAGGTTCCTTGAGGATTCTCTACCACGGGGGCTGGGAGCACCCTGGATGAGGTCCGAGACCCCGTCCCGTGAGGAACCCCTCAGCCATCTTTGTCCACTGCTCTTGGGGAATGTGGGCGGGTCGGAAGTGGGGAGGGAAGCGTTGCGCTTGCACAGGATTTGGGCGCAGGATGCTCTGGACTGGTTTGGGCCATTTCTGAGAGCAGTCTGCGTGTGTCCATGCCTGCTTTTCCTATGCTTAGTTGCATTCTGCTTTGTGATTCTAACCCCACGTTAGAATACTGCTTTGGCTCTGGGCTTCCCACCAGGAACTGCCAGTAGGTGCTGGGGGACACTGGGGAACACAAGAAATTGCACCTGGCATAGAAGAGACGCACATCCAAGGTCCGCACTTGAAGCCCCTGGGCCCTGCTCCTCCAGCTTCCACATGACTTTGGCTATGGCTGGCACCATCTCACTCCTTTCCTCTGAGACATTTGCTGCAGCCAGACAAGAGGCAGCCATCCACCCAAGCCTCTGTTCAGTGTACTATAAGGACTCTGATGTGGCAATCGTTCTGTGGCCTGTGACTGCCTTAGAGTCTGGGCAGGAGATCCAGGAGGACACGTAGCTTGAACAAGGTTTTAGCTACCATTATATGAGCCACTCAGATCTGGGCATGTTTGTTACTGCACAGTAGCCTAGGTTTCCTGACTGATACACTGGAGGACAAGAGCTCTTCTATCCTCTGTGCAAAATCCCATCTTCCAGATTTGCTCCTTAAAGATTGCCTTGGTCTAAAGCTCTCTGGTCCCAGGAGGAGAAAGGAACGCCTTGGCAAGGGCATCTGCTGCTCTAAAGGAGCATCCTCTGGAGTGCCCTGGCATGTGCTGCAGGACCTGTGCTGCTTTCCACCCTGCAATTAAAACAAGGAGGTATTTTTTTGGAATCTAATAGACATAGTCACATGCTTGATATCACATTCAATATTCAAAATTACGCAAATGGTTTCAACATCAGCTACTCCATCCCAATTAAAATTAAACTATTTGTACGGCATGCATATTTATACAATCATCCCCTCTGACTAGACATAGTCATGTGCATAGACACTGAAGCTACATCACACATTGTCTGAACAATGCACATGCACGGGAAGGCCGGGCTGGTGCTGGGAGCCAGGGACCCCGCCTCCATGAGGCAGGCAGTTAATTTAAAGTTTTAAAAAAGGGATCCTCCACAGCTGATACATGGAAGCTTTAATAAGCTGACATTTTTCCACACTCTCTGCCTAGCCCGTTCAACTTTGACTGGACCTGTTGCAGGATGATACGATTACCATTGTGGGCACCCTCTGGCATTATTTAAAAAAGCGAATCCCTAATCCCTGCTTAATTTTATGAACTGTCAAAATGATTCTAAATATCTGTTCTGTTTGCATTTTCACCTCGGGACAGGAGTCCAGAGGTACAGAGCGGGCGTACAGTGGTGGACCGGAGGCAATTTTCATCTCCTAATGCCTGTCGCATGAGAGCCTGAATTTGTGATAATCACCAGATTATCTCTGAAGATCACTCTGCTGTACCTGCAAAATGGTTCTGCAGGAAAATGTGAAAGATATGGGTGAGTAATTGATGAGAGGCAGGAGGCGATGGCTCTTCCTAATCCCTGATGGGAAAGGAAACACACGCATACCCCACGACAGACGTCGGTAATTTCTGCTAAATGCTGTGTGGAGTGTGGGGTAGCAGGAAGCTGCTCGAGAGTCACAGACAGCTTCCTCTTCTTGCCAGGAGCCAGTGCAGAGGCCGCTGGTAAAATAAGTGCAGGAGAGGTGGAGCCCCAGCCAGAGGGAAGCGGACAGGCGCCTGCTCCGTGGGAAGATGTGGCCTTGGACAATGCAGGGGATGTCAGGAGCGTCACTCGGGACACAACTGTTTCTCTTTTCCTCTCTCTTGCCTTCCTGGCTACAAGCGGCCTGGGGACAGGGAAGACAAGCCAGGGCTGGGCCCCAGTGCACTTGGAGGTGACCGTGTGAGTTGGCAGGTGATGCTGTGTCCCTTCTGGGATTCTGTGTCTGCACTTGGAAAATGCAAGGGCACACAGTAGGTGGACACTGGCAACAGATGACAGCAGCAGAGCGGCTGGGCCTTGCTCTCTGCCAGGACTGGAGTTTTCAGTCCCTGCATCTCTTGTCCTGGCTATTCCATTGGCAGATCTGGTGGGCCAGGTAGCCCTGGCCTCTGCACCACTGTTCTTTGGTCTTAATGAAAGGAGTCTGCCTTTGTACACAGCGAAGCCAGAAAAGGCAGGTCTGGGAGGATTGCATCTTCCCCTAAAATCCCAAAGCAGTGGTTTCAAAGTGTCTACATAATTGTAGAGCTGGGAAAGCATCATGAAATCATGCCTTCCCTCAAAGTTCTAGGAATGGATATTGTTACACATGGGCTAGTCCAGAAACTTGAGGGTTCGTTAACACTGGCACCCTATTACCCTGACTCAGGAGCCCCCGTGTAAATTTTCCTCTATCTGTAAGTTGTGAGCGCTAGAAGTGGGGCTTGAAGTGTAACAGTCCTTTGTGAGGCCTGAGAAAGAGGGAGCGTTTGGAGCTGACTTGCACAGGCTGCGTCTTCCATACTTGTAAAAAATTACAATAAATTCCAGACCAAGCTTGGCTTCCTGTCTTGGGTCTCTCTAAGAAAATGTCAGTTTATTCGCAGCACCATGAGCTAGACAGGCCCCAGCTCATTCCCTTCTTGGGATGTCTTGGGGTGGCCATCTGTGGATGACACAGGGACAGGGGGATTCTCTAGGCTAAGGGAGGACCCAGATCCCAGCCCCGACCCATCAGGCAGGGCAGCGGCCCTTGTTCCTACTCTGATCCATGCAGGTCTTCATCTGGGCAGCTTCCGGCTGTCCACAGATTCTCCTAATACTGATGTTAGCAGTGAAATCATCTTGACTTGGGTAAAACTGACCCCAAATGGTCAGAAATTGGGAGTTTTCTGAGATAAGATGAATGTTCTACACTTTATATTTTAATATCATGCAATGTATTGGCTACTAAACTAATCCTCTTTCTATAATTCACTTTCATAGAAGGAAGAATTTCTAGAGCTTCATCATCAATGCAAAACTGTAACCATTTTAAAGGCTAGTTGACACCTAAGAATTGGTCTTTGGTATAGTTTTAAAACATCATAGTTTAAAAAGGGCTTTTAATACACTGCAAGTCATACTGACAGTGTGGCTTAATATTGCCATATTAATGAAATAAATAACATTATTAGTATGTAATAATCAAAAACTATTGACCATTCCACACATACTATAGGAATAAAGTAGAAAGCTGCTGCTCTAAACCAAGGACTGTGTATGTGCCTTATATAAGCTTATTTCATTCTTCACAGTTGTACCTTGGAGCTAGCTTTTTTCCTCATATGATGTTAAGAAAATTAAGTTCAGAGAGAGAAACTAGAAGTTTAATTCAAGTCACACACCCTGTAAGTGATTCCGCAGGGCACAGATCCAGCTATCTGGAGGACAGTTGGAATACATTTGATGGAACCTAACCTTAGCCATTTTTTCAATGTCATTCACAAATCACGTGACCCTCTCTTCCAGGTCCCAACCTTCACAAAAACTCTCCTCTGTCTTAGAGAACAATTGGTACAGGCTCTACAAGTCTGATCACTGTGCAGAACAGACTCGTAATGATCCTTCCTGGTTTTCGGCCTCATAAGAGCTGGGATTACAGGTTCGCCCCACCACGCCCAGTCTCCATCGCAGTCCCAGTGCGCTCTGGGGGCGGGGCATGCTGGAGATGGAGCCCAGTGCCCGCGTCCGCCTAAGTAAAGCTTTAATCCCTTGAGCTAGCTGCCAGCCCTGCAGTCGCTACTCTGTTGCCTCGACACTTACTTGGCACGCAGAAAAAGTACACCTTGTATGAAACCCAGAAAGGAAACAAGAAAACCCAAGCAATGAGGAAACAGTAGGGACTCGTTAGGGAAAAGGCCTTTCCTTTCCAAGGAGGCATCTTCTGCTCATTGTACAGGAGACACGTGCACCAGTCTTGCGCTGCCGGAGACCGGGGTGAGCACATGGGCCTGTTAATCATGAAATATTGATTGTGGATTGAAACTACGAGCAGGCTCCACGACACATGGGTTTGTTTTGTTGGTCCAAAGTGTTAAGTAGAATAACACAGTAGCTGTGTTAACATTCATCCCCTCCACTCCTTTTGTTAGCAGGTCAGAGCTCGCCCCATTCACATATCCTCGGGTTTATGAATTATTAATCAAAAGAGCTAAAAAGTCAATCCAATCTGGTTAGATACAGTCGTTCTTGTGGCTTCCAAACTTTTAAATAATGAATGGCCTCATCCCTCCCCCAGTGGAGGCCAAGCGAGGAGACTGTCTGGAATCAAAATCCCACCAGGTCATGAGAGCAACGTAGTCAAAAGTGTAGTAATTTTTAGTAATAGTGGCTCCAACCTATTGTGTCATCGCCAGCGCTCCCTCAGAGGGCATTTCAGGGTGGGAAGAAGTGTCTTGGAAGGGCTATCTGGGATCAAGTATTTCCAGAAAAAAGTGCTATAATGTAAGAGAGTCAGTGGAGGATAAGCATCCATCCGCACAGCGTATGACAATGAACAATATGCGTGGTTTTAGTGGTCCTAATTGTTGAGAAGCAAATCGCACCTGGAAGCATCCCTCGTATTGCAGCTGTGGCCTGGTGGCACCTCATTGCGACTGAGGAGTTAAAGTAGCACGAGGCAAGGCAGAAGCGGAGGGTGTGCCCAGCCGGCCTCGAGTTAATGGTGGAAAGAGACCTCTCGCTCAGGCGAGAGGGGCTGTGTCCAGAACGAGACAGAGAAGTGCTGGTTGGAGGTGAAAGTGGGTTGGAGAAGAAATGGCCACAGCACGTGCGGACGTGCGCCCCGCGGCAGAGGGGGACCCGGACCTGAGCAAAGCCACCCGATGGCGCTGCACCAGGCTCCCGGAGGTCGGCTGGGCCACGCTTTTTCTCAAAAGGGGCGCACAAAAGAGGATCAGACCCGGGGCTGACTGAGGCGGGGACTGAATCCCGAGTGCGTGTGCTCTGACACCGCGTCATCAGGAGGCAGGACAAGCGCACACTTTCATTCAGAAAACTTCAATTCGCTCTGACGTTCCTGTTCATCAGGAGGCCTCAAGTCTCTACAGGGCCGCCGCGGCCGGTGCTAAGCTCTATCGATGGCCTGATTCGGACGTAGGGATCGGACGTAGGGACGGGGCTGTCCTGGGAAGAAGTCTGGACGAGGAGTAGTGGGAAACAGGAAGCAGCCGTCGCCTGCGTCGCAGATTAGACTTTTTGCTCTAAGTACCATCGAGTAGCTCTCTGATGAAGTGTGCCGGGTCATGCATCGATTAATAACGAGCGGAACGACCAGGTCCTGCTTTCCTTCCCTGCACCCAGACTGTCATATAAAATGCAAGTCACCCAGCGACCCCGGCTTTCAAACCAGCAACCTAGTTGTGAGAACCAAAATGTCCCAAGTATTGTGCTAAAAAGAAGGTGCCAACAAAAGCAAAAACAACAATAACAAAAAGCCACATTGCTGAATTTTCTGAAATTCTAATGTAACGAGGCATTATGCATGTCTCATTTGTAGCCTTACTCTAATTCCAAACTCAGATGCAAAGATATCATCATGGTGTGAAATTTTTCTGAGTGGGGGAAAAAAACCTGAGTGTTTTACATATAAATAACCTTGAGGTGTAAAATATTTGTTCTCCCAAATTCCTTGCTTCCTTTCCTACCTCCTTTCTATGCGCCTTCTCCCCCTCTCCCCTCTCTCCCTCCCTTCCTCCCTCCTCCGTCCTCCCTCCCTCCTTCCCTTCCTTTCTCCTCTGTCCCCTCTCCCTCCTTCCACTCTTTCCTCTCTTCCTTCTAGTTTTTTGGGAAATATTTCTAGATCTCTCCAACGATGAAGGACTGTCACTGAAGCAGACCCAGATCTTTTCCTGGAAAAGCTCCAGGCTCCAAAAGAAGAAGCATGCATGCAGCGGGCTTTTTGTACATCTTCAAATACAACGGAGCAAAAGTGTTTGCTGCTGACGTGCACTATAGCATGAGACCTGCCACGGTGGCATCTGACCGTGCGTGTTACAGAGCGCTCACACTGCATTGGGTGTTACCGTCGAAGTCATGTGGAGATTCCTTAATGTGAGGAATAGACACCGGATGTGTGCAAATACCGCACCACGCTGTTTTATATAAAGAACTTGAGATGTTCCTGGAACTAGCCCCCTTAGAGGCCAAGAAGACTTCAGGCTCATGGGCAGAAGGGAGCGGACTCCTGCACAGAACCTCTGTCTGCCCCACACCCCAACATCAGATGCATGGGACACAGCTTGCCTCTGCCGCAGGAGAAAGGTTACCCTGGTTACAGCATCCCAGGGTCCTTCTTGCTTTCTTGGTGGCAGGTGTGTGTCTTGGGGTGGGACACAGCTGGAGGAGCAACACGGTAGGCACCAGCCTGCTAAGGACAAAGGCCCAATCTGTGGCCCATTTTGAGGACGAGAAGAACCAGCTGCGTGTGAGTGCGCATGCAGCATTTGCTTTCTGTTCTCTTGCCTCTTTTTGGTTCCATTTGCTGCAGAGCCCCGACTCCCTCGTGTATCAACATTTCCCTCTATTGACATCTGCAGCCCGGCCGTCACCTGTGTGCTGCCAGGCGGCCTCCGCCCTCCCCCGCCTTCCTCGCGGGGCTCTGACCGCAGGGGCTGAGCTCAGGCCCGCTGCCACTCTCTCGGCAGGGCACTTCCTCCCCGGGTCTGCTCGGGCAAGTTGTTTATCTCTCACAAGGATAGTCAGAAAGATCCGTATCGGTGAGCCTCTATCTGCCTGGGCACAGATGTCTGCCTCCCTGGCAGCCTCTTTGCCGCCCGCTGCGTCTTACCTTCCAGAAGTCGCCTTCTTCCTGTCCCCCAAGCCGCCTCCTTGCGTTTTGCTGACGATTAGTGGAGGCACCGCAGTGCAGAACACGTGGCCGCTCCGCTGCATCCGGAGCCCTGGCACAGCCGGGAAAGATCCTCCTTCCAGATCTGCCGGCGACTGCTTCCATACCGATTTCTCCAGCCCGCAGATTAGGAAGGGACAGGAGGGGAGGTCAGAGGGCCCCAGAGGGCAGTCAGGAAGGCAGCTTGAAGGATGGAGAGGCGAGGGAACTGGGCTCTCTG
>NDGN011536661.1:7957-28967 GCA_002564285.1 Tympanoctomys barrerae
AAAAAAAAAAAAAAAAAAAAAAAATCTGCACATGTGTTTGCATGTAATGTAAGAAACAAGAGGAATTTACCTGGTATAAACAGTAGCACTAGTCAGGGTAGTTAGTGTGCTAAAAACTCTAAATTTTTAAAAAATGTGAAAAACAGCCAAAGTGTAGGAAGACCACTTAAAAAGGATCGGAAAAAATTCAATTAAAAATTTTAAGAGCATCATTTGGTTGGTCTTTTATGATCATTCCTAAAAACTAATAAAAAGTTATTGGTTATGGATCACTAATCATCTTTATCTTCACTAAAGAAACATTTGTTAAATATGTATAAAAGGGAGAGTGAGATATGTTAAATATTGTTAACAAATTCATAATCTGTCAGTAGCATTTCCTATCTAAAGAAGATGTGTCCATTCCTTGTGTTTCCAGGAGGACGCAGGCAGTAGTGTCTGTGTTTGGGACGCTTTACAGTGAAGCTAGATAATCTAGGTAAGAGTCTACTCTGGCTAGCCAAATAAGAGCAGGTGCCCCAGAAGTATACTAAACTGAACTTCTTCCCAACACTTTGACTGAAATCCACAGGTTTTGGTGTGGTTGGCATTTAGGATGTTTATGCATTGTGTCTAACATGATTGTAGACTTCAGAGAAGTTACACTGAAAAACTGGTAAATCATGCTACACTAGAAGGCAAAAGTAACAGCTCCGACTCCCCCGTGGGAGGCAGTCCCTGCGCACCTGCAGTGCCAGCTAGCTGAGGTATTGGAAAATGCTGGAATAGAGGCTTATGTGCCTGGACCATGCAAAGGCAAGGTCATTTGGGGGGTCAAGTGTGATTGACCTCTTACATAGTAGCTTGTGTTAATTTGAATTTGTGGAAACCTACCTCATCACCGGATTAAGATCATCATTAAATATGTTTAATATCAACATATTAAAATATGTTGATAGGATACTGTATACTGTTATTTTTAATAAATATGATACAAAAGGGAAGTTTCCTCCCTCAGGGAAGAGATAGAACTTTGATTTCATTAAGGCCATTTTTTTCCCCAGTATTAGTGCATTTTACTGATAAAGGATAAAACAAACCATGATTCCAGAGATCAAAGACCTCTCACATAGGAAGATAAGTTATTCATATGTTATTAATACTATAAATATAGAAGCTTATGTTATTTTTTATGTAAAATCAATATATGACAACTGGTAACAGGAAAGGATAGTCATGAGTTGGATTCACCCTCAGAATTAAAAAGAATAGATTTTAGAGGTGCCCATGTCAAAGATTTGTGACTAGAATTAGTCTTACAGATTAGCTTAGTGGTAAATTCTTTCTTTAATTAAAAGAAAGTAGATTAAATCACACAAATTAAATGCATGATTTATATCCATTGAAAAATAGTCTTTTAGCTTTATAACCATGTGTGAATAGATAGCATTGCAGTAATACGAGAGATTGTCAGTTATTCAAAAGAATGATGATTAAGTGTTTTAAACATTTACAGCAATTTGAGAACCAACATAAATAAGCAGACATCTGAGAGTGGCATTTTTGAGAAAAAAAAATTAGTATTAGCACGTAACCAAGATTATCATGGTAACTGAGGGGAGACCATGCGTGCTTTCGTGGGAGATTTACTCTAGTACAGCTGTGTTTAAAGCTCTAAGCCCTATACTAATGTGAGACACCTTGCACACTAGCACTGAGTGTAGGAGTCAAGAGTAGACTGCAGTTAGGTGGCTGTTTGAGGGCCACACATTGACAGGCAACCACATTAGCTACTGTAGCTTGGGGTCATTGACTGGGGTCACCATATAAAGTTCCTCCCTCTTTCCCTAAAGAGAAGTGAAAAAAAATCTGGGCTAGCCTTAGTCCACAGTGAGCCGAGTGGGGGTAGCACCAATGCAGAATGAACCACTGCCCCTCGCTGTGCACTTAGGACAGTGGAGACAATGGAAGTCACCAGTGTCTACCCAGAAAGACCCTTCCATAGTTTCCACAATCCTTTCTTGCTTTTGGTAGATTATCTCCCTTTGTTTAATACAGTTTCATCATAAAATTACTCACTTGACTCAACTTGGACTTCTTCTTGATTTCTTCATTTTTTAAAAATAACTAATGAAACTCCAAATTGAACACCAAACTAGTAATTTATTTGAATTAAATTGTGGAATACCTTAGAAATAAATCAATTTAGAAAAAAACAAGTCAAGGTTACATTCATCATATAATGTTCAGAAATTATGAAGAGTATTTATTACAGTGGGAAAAAAACTACTTTATCTGAGAAGGACTATCCTAGCACATCTTCCACATCAATTTTTTTTTAAAGACAAAACTGCAGCTAACATCTCCAATTATGAGATTACAGTTTAAAAAGTCTCATCTTTCCACGTTTCCCTCCCAAAGTAAAGCCTTCTTCCAGTCTACACAAAGACATCAGTAACTGTATTTCTGATCAATACATTTAGAATAACTTTAATTTGTCACATTTATTAATAATCTTATGTGTTGTTATAGATTTGATTCATGTAGATCATTATCCCTACCTCTCTTTTTTTCCCTGAAATAATATTTGTATATGTCTGTGTTCATGTGTGTGTCTTGTTTTCTGACTCTGAAATGTTTATTATGCCTTAGACAGTTACCCCAGGGAGATTATGTAAAAAAGCCTGGAGATGGCGACTCTTTTTATAGCGACATTCCTCCTGGAGTCAGCACAAACTCCGCATCTAGTTCTAAGAAGAGGTCTGCCTTTCTGTCGCATTTTCAGATTTCTACCTGTTCCATCCCACATTATTCCATTAGTCAGAACATTTCATTATTTTGCAGCAGGTTTGATTACTTCTTCCTTCTTTCTTGAATGTTAAACAATAGTATCCTTTGTTCTTTGATTACTCTATTTCAAAATGCCATATGCTCAGAGCCACTTGGTATGCAAATCAGGCCACAAAATTGAAACAAAATAAAACAAACAATTCAAATCAAATCTGCACAGAAACCCCAGGGTATTTTAGTCTTGCTCTTACAATGCTTAAAAAACTAAGTTGCTATAGAAACTAACATCATACTTTAATACTATTTTAAAATGGTGAGCTTTATGTCATATTTGGTAGTCAAAGAAAAAGGTTACTGTCATGCTTCAATAAAAGCAGTTAACATAAATTGATAATATAAGTGCTGTCTTGAATTTTTTTTTAAATTTCATATATATATACAAGCTAAGCTTGCTGTGAAACAGATTGCTTCTCTGTGACTCTTGTATTTGAATATTATGATTTTGCCTTTTTTTTTCTGGAATGACTGTTTGGAGATGTCATGATTTTATCTCTTAGTTTTTCCCTTAGTTGATGAATTAATTTATGCTTAATATTTGCCTGAGTTTTATAACAGTAAAGTGAGATTTTTATGTCTTAAACATTGATACTGTATTCTTAAATAAGAAGTAGGTAATTGGCACTGTTTAAATTGTGCATGCTTTATAATTACAGTAAATGGATAGAAGAAATAAATAGTTGGATATAAATACTTTAAGGACTGAGATGTATATTCACATTGAAGCAAGCTAAAATATTCTTATGGGGAATTTCTTTAAAGTTGGCAATAGGAGTGTAATGGATAGGATACAAGTCTTGGTAGCCCCCAAAATAAGTCTGGGCGCACCCATTATTTTGCACAGTGGGTTACATGGCTAAGTTTTTAAATGGGAACATGATCTATCCTGGTGACCTAGACAGAATGGATTATCTGTAAAAGTTCCACAGTGGTACTCAGTCTTTATGGACATTCATGAGGAAGGAGAGTAGAAGGAATTGGTGAAATCTGGGAACTCTGCTTTCTGTGGAATTTTGTTAAACATGAAGGACAGCTTTCACTTAGATAATAGATAAGAGAATTTCAAGCAAAGGCAGAAGTACTAGTGTGGGGCTTATAGAAAGAATTTTTTTTTAATGTTTGAATTTATTGAGCATTTGTGGGTTAGGAAATGACCAGGGATGTACTTGAATTCTCTTACATAAATATTTCTTTGGTCAAATACAGATTTTTTAATTGAGTAACATAGTAAAGAAAGAAAAACAAGTGAGTTCCAACAGAATTTCTGTTATCCTTTCTTATAAAACAGAAGTCATTCTGTAAGCAAATGATGTTGAAAAGTTCCAACCTGGGCCATTAACGTGTAACAGCTCTGTTGAGTTCTGTGTGCTTTCACTCACTGGTAAATTCTTTTAAAAATAGATATGATTAGCATGTTAGAAAGCTATGTGGAAACAGTTTATAAATTTAGTGCTAGTTTTGAAGTACTTAAAAAGAGCTTAAAATATTCCTTTGAATAATTAAAAAAATTGTAATGGGTTATGACTTGAGCCAGTTAAAAATCTATCAAATTATGAGACTTTAAGAATGTTAAAGCAGTTGTCAGAATGCTTTTGCTCTGGGATTCAAGGTAGGTGTGTAGATTTTGCTTCTAGTAGATAACTTACTTAAGTTAACAGGAGAAGGCTGAGGGCTCAATGGTACATGGGCTTTATGAGAGCCATTTCCATGACATACTTCATCTTGTTCTGTTCAGCTATTGGACAATTCACCAACATGTGCTCTAGTTGTTTGGATCATATTTGTGGTGAAAAAAATGCCAATTTTCTTGGAAAATGATTATATTATTAAAGAAGCCATAAATATAACTTTGATAAAAATGAGACTGGTTCAGTTGAGCAAATCTTAACAACAATCTCTTGGAAGTCCATGTTCCCATAATATTTGAATGGAAGCCATTGCTTTACAATTAAGAAACATTTATAGTGGGACCCCATTATAACTGTGGCTGGGCTTATATAACCAAAACACAAAGTAACTTTGTACCACGTGCATACTGTGCTCTGAGAATACAGATTGGCTTGTGTTTGTTTATGGACTATTGTAATGGGGTTCCATTGTATTTGACTTTTCTTAAATTGGATGTTGTGTAATCCTGCCTTCTTCATGAAGATATTCATGTTCTTTTCATTCTTTCATTTCAGATTTTTTCTTGATTTGTTTTATTTACCGCACAGTGATGCTTATAAGTTTTGCTTACTGATTTCAGAGCGTTCATCTGATTCCATTTGTGAACAATATAAAAATATTTTCCATTTCAGGTCAAATGGCCTCTCTCATTCTTGGAGTGAAAGGATTCCAGACACAAAACATATTTCGGACATCTGTGAAAATGGACGGCCTCGAAGCAACTCTTGGCAAGGTACAGAGCAGCACGGTGACAGTATCTGTAGGCATATCCCAAGTTCTATACCCTGGTCTCTGGGGAGAAAGACATAATTATTCCCATGAGCTCCCCAGCTCTTCTCCCAGTAGAGAGGAGGGTATTTAGAGTGAGAGTCCAGTGTTTGCTTTTGTTTTGTTTTATTTTTTCTCTTTGCTGAGAGAATGATGGGGTTTGGTAGCATCAGTATATTAGCTTACTCAGGTTTGTACCACTTTCTAGCTTCCCAAGAACATAGATGACAGTCCTCTTTGGCTAAGACAAACAACAGAAAAGAATGTATTCAGAGCAACCCCGAAGAACATGCAAAGGCTTCTTATTGCCTCAAATCACCATCTCCCCTTGCTTAGGTGTGCAAGAGTGTTTATCATAAGGAAGGGAGGGGAGAAATCCAATAAAGTAACAGACAAGGGAATTCTTCTGTGGTTATATCTCCCCTGCCATTTGTGGTACTTTTCTTCCTTTGCTCCTTCATGGAGAAGAAAACCTGCCAAACCTCCTCACCTTCAGACAGGGATGTTACTTCTTCCATGCGTCAGAGAAAACGAGGGGCTACCTGTTAATGCCCTTAGTAGGAGGAAGTTAAAAAAGTAGGTTTTATATTTAAAAGAAATAAGTCCAGCTGGGCATAGTAATGCATGCCCATGATCCCAGCACTCTGGGAAGTTGAGACTAGATGGTCCCAGGCAGGAGGATCCCAGCCTGCCAGACTTAGTAAGTTAATAAGACCCTGTCTGAAAATAACATATAAAAAAAGGTACTAAGGATACAGCTCCCTGTGACAGACCTGGCTCATTTGGGTGGTGAAATGCCATGTAATTGGACATAGAGCAATTACTTATTTATATGGAAATCTGGCTATATAAATCATCTTTTCCAGGTAACCTGGGAGGCAACAGAAAGAAAATCAGAGGCAAAAGATTTAGACCTCGATCCAATTCAACTGAGTAAGTCTAAACCTTTAATGAAAAAAGGCACTCCAAGGTCCATGCAATTAGTGTCTAACGTTAATTATGCAGATAGCCAAAAGAACTGGTAAACCATGCTTCTGGACTTGGTTTTATCTCTTTAATGCTTTTTGCCCTTTAAAAATTAACCATGGCTTTTCTCTTTTACATAGGCATCTCCGCAACTGTGTCCAAACCAATGTTCACTGACAGTGGGGGTCCCACCCTTGCTGCAGGCTTTCCCACCAGTCACCTGCCATTGTGGTGTCTTGGTTCCCTCCAAAGGGAATTTTGATAACACCCGTTTCTTCTCATCACCTGGGGTTCAGCCATTTCAAGGGGCCACCCTTCCTCCTCCCACTACACATGCAGACTGGCAGCATCAGAGAGACTCCCTGTGCGTTGGAGCATGATGGTGCTCGAAACCCAAAACCATGCTCTGAGGTCTTCATGGCTTCGATCTAAGCATTCTCTCAGACTAGGGATCTTTCCCCCTTTAAAGGATCCTTCTGAGGACCTATAATAGGGCAGGGACTTAAACTTGCCCTTTAACCGAGTCATTGTCGTGAAATGAAACACTACTCATTTTAAATAACAGCCACTTTTTCTTTTTAAGTGGACATGAGCTGGAAGTTACATTTAAAGTCTTTTATAATGAAGTAAATACCTTGTACTTTTTTTTTAATGTTTCTTTAACTTATGAAAGCACAAGTAATAACCCCATTAAACTTTCAATCCCCCATTCATGGAGTCAAACACATCTTACGTATCATTTTAGGCTGAACTTGCCACCTGGTTTTAACTAACCATACTTTTTTAAGGCACCTAAATATTTCCACTTATTACTTACTCCAGTGCTATTTATCATTTTCAGGATCTCTATTACTTCTTCATGCCTTAATTCTTAAAAAGTCTGAATAGCAGATGTTTGTTAACTGCTTGTCAGAAACTTGTGTTAGCTTTACCATCATGTACCCTGCCTTTTTCAGTCCAGGAATAATAACATTGCCCTGAAATTTGGACCTTCCATCTGAATGGTATTGTCTTGTAAGTGGCTTATCAAAGTTTATTAGAGGATATTTTACCTTAGAAACGATCAACAGTTTCAAGTGATAGCATTGCATGGTCCAGAATGGCATCATAGAACTTCATCATAAATAACTAATCGGCTAGAGTTTATCTTATGCATTCCCAAAGCACTTGGATGCTTTTGGGGTCATTGTTGATAAACTCTTTTGTGGAATGTTATTTGGTTTGTTTTGCATGAGGTCACCTGGTAAGAGCTCCTTAGCTTATCTTAACTGCACATGAAAAAACAGATTAAAAACCACAAACTCTTTTATAGGACTTCCTTTGTGTACTATTGAATATTCTAACAGTGTTTCCTATAGCAAGACCTTGACAGCTCCTAAGTGGAAAAAAGAACTCCGGCAGTATGTTAAAGTTAATTAGTTTAAGCTCCAAAGAACATTTGATGTTTAACAATATTCATGCAATATTTTCTGGGACATTCACCTATCTTTGAAAATTTTGCAAATAATTTCCACTCACATCATGTGTGAAAAATTATACAACTGTAGTAAACTTTGATAAATCTAGCTTTGAGATAGTTATGGTATAATATTTAATAAGACAATATTTAATAAGACATTCTAAAAGAGTCATCTTAGAAAGGACATGAATTAAGAATTCTTTCAGATTTTTTAGAATTTTGGTTCTAGGTACATGGCTCATGTAAGTAAGGGGAGCACTATTCTCATATACCCACTGGGACAATTTCTCTCTATATATGCATTTTTATACATTTTAAAAATAAGGATTCTTGGGCTGGGGATGTAGCTCAGTGGTAGAGCACTTGGCTAGCATGCGTGAGCCCTGAGTTTGATATGTAGCACTGCAATAATAGAATAATTCCTGCTATATAATATGTCAAGAATTATGTTGGCACATTTTTAAGCAATCTCTTTTGCTTCTGATGTAATGACACCATTTGTGTGACTATAAAAGGAGCAAAATGACCCCAGGAAAAGGTACCTTTGATTTTTTTTTTTTTAACAATAGGAGGTATTTCAGGTCCGTTATTTCAACATTGCCTTTAATACCTGATCATCCCCAAGGGTGATAAAAATTGGGACATGGATGACAACATGCACCACAAATGCATGCTTTGCAAATGAACAAAACAAAATGTCCTTGTTTATTGTACTGTTTTCCCACCCAAAGCTTATGCATCTTCCTCACTGTTGTACATGATGTGAAAGAGCTTTTTGGCTTAGACTTTGTATTATATATTGTGTTTTTACAGGAGGGAGCCCCAAGCACCCGAGCCTGGGCACTCCCTCGCCCAGACAGTCCCATCCCAAGGCATAAGCCCAGGGGGCTCTGACAGCCCCCAGACAGGGAGTCTGGATCACAGGTCAGTCTCCACCTGCCCCTTCATTCTGGGCTGCCACTTAAGCTCCCTCCAAGTCCCTTCCTTGGCTGAGAACAGGGTCATTTGATCTTTGACTGAGCCTCCATGACTGCTCAGAGGTGCTCCTGGGCCAGCCAGCACCAGCTGATTTTCCTCTGCCTTTCCATCCTGGAGGACATGAAAGCTCTCCCATCCCGTCTGATGCATTTTTTGCATGTTGCGCTACCAGCCAAGTCAAGCCACACAGGATGATTCACATTTGATAGGATCCCACCATTCTGGCCACTGTGGTGTAGAGATAGGTGTCAGGAAGTCCACCCTGAAGACCCCTTCCGGTCAGGCTCCCAGGTGGAGCAACAATTCAGATGCTCCTCAGTGCTCTGTGAACTGACCCTAGGCTTCTGAGTTGCTCCCTGGGACACAGGAACACATCTAGCTAGATGGCTGTAGCTTTCATGGGACAACCATGGCACTAGATCTTCGATTTTCTGAAATACTTAGTGAAAGAAATAAGCATCTCCAAGAAGTGGCCCTCTCCCTAAAGGCGACTCCATCTGCTGTGTGGGTTTTTCACCTGATGACAGCTGCGGAAGCTTTTTCTACAGTGTTCCCAGGCCAAAGCGCTCACTAGCCTTCCTCAGTGGCTGCACTTGCTTCTTGACTTTTCTTTTTGCTCAATCTCAGTGGAAATCTTTATGTAGTCTTCAGCTTTCTCTGTGAAAAGTACAAGTTGGCAGTGATTGTGACGAAAGGCAGTGATTGTGGCTTGTTCCTAAATCGGTGTCCTTACCAAAAATGGTCTTTAAGTATAAAAAGGCCAGGCGTTGTGGTACACACCTGTAATCCCAGTACTGAGGAAGCTGACCCAGGAGGATTGCTATGAGTTTGAGGCCAGCCCAGGCCCTATAGTGAGTTTAAAGCCTGCCTGGAAGCCTGGAATGTACAGTGAGACCCTGTCTCTATTAAAAGTATTTAAAAAGTATAAAGAGAAATAAAACCCTTTTTAGAAAGAATTTAATGTTATTTTGTAGAATTCCTTGGTAATGGCTGGCAATGAAGGAATAGGCTATGAAAAGATAGCCTGCTTTTAAAATCTATTGCTGTGGAAATGTAGTTTTGGCTTTAAATATATTTGCAAAGAGCTCAAGACTACTATAGAGGAAAAAAGTGAACTTGAACTAAAAACAAATATTGTATTTTATAATAACTTAAATTTTATAGAGCTTGGATCTGTATTGCCTATACTGTTCCTAGAAGTTACTGTCTTTAAGATGAAAAAGTTCAGTAAAACCTCCAAATTCTTCCAGTATTGAATTTATTAAATCTGTATTCTTCTACAAGGCCAAATGGTTCTCAGGGTATAGATCGGAAGAAAACTCTGGAAATTAACAACCACACCTCCAACTTTACTGCCTTTAAAATCTGCACTGGAATGCTGATGGAGATGTAGCCGGATGCACCAGGGAAATGCTAACTGAGTTCCCTGTCACTCTCAGGCAGTCCTCCACTCAATTCGCCAACTGATTCTTGGAAGGTGACTCCTAAGGGCCTTTTCCCAACAGCTCCAGGAGCACTTCGGTCTGGAGGCTCAAAGGAGCATTGCTGCTGCCGCCAGCACTCATCCCAGCCGCACGCTTGTGGAGCCCTCTGTGGACCACACTTGCTGTGCTTTGGGCTCCACTGTACAGAGTGGACCTCCTCTGCACCTTCCCCCCGCTGACCTGAGAGGACTTAGAGCCCAGCGTGGGTTCAGTTGTAAGGAATCAGGGAGGCAGCGGTCAAGTAAAAGCTGCCTTCTTGTATTGAAAAGAAAATTTGCTCTTTGAAGTTGAATAACCTCTTGGGGTTTTATATGCCCATATGACAGACTGGAATTGCAGCCTCCTCAATGTTTTCAAAAAATAAGATTACCATTTAAAAAACAAAGCGCCAAATCAGCCATTGCCTGGAAAAAAGGCACTTTGGAGGTGGGTGAATGGGAGTGCTGACCTTACTGCAATTGAAAGGGAGTTCAGATTTGCTTTGGAAGCCACTGGTGAAGGGCTTCCCAGAGCTGTTGAATATATTCTAGGATGCCATGAGCCTTGCTATAGCTGAGATTATTCTGAGGTCATTGTATATATATATATATAAGTATGTATGTATTTATATATAAGCTGCCTCATAATCACCCAGTGTCCATCCTGGTTTATTTGCCATAGTCACTTTGCATATGGAGGGTGAAGACATCCTTGCTAAGCTTGTGCTGTGTATTTTCAGATTTTCTATCTTGTTCTGCTTTCTTTGTTCCTTCCATTGCTTTCTGCAGGTATTTAAATCCATGGTTCAAAAGAGACTATAATGTAGCTAAGTGGGTAGAAGATGTGAATAAAAACACTGAAGGACCATACTTTAGGTATTTTATAAATTAATTTTATATCCTTTTCAAACTCTTCCAGCACATACGAATATTGTACTGTGACTGGCTCTCTCTCTTGTATCTCCTCATACAAGTTCTTATAGATGGAAAAGGGTCCTGTTTCTTTGCTGCCATTTGAAAGGGTTTCCGTTTAGTGCATGTCCCTGTTGCCATCTTAAGCTTTTCAGTAGCTTCCTCTTCATTTGATGCTATGTAACGTTCTATGGGCATGAACCATACTTTCACTAATAAAGAAGCACTATTAACCTCAACAGTTTAATTTCTAGATCTAGCAGTTTCATAATGCATTTTTTCCTAATTATTGCTGAAGAATGCATAGTACATATGAAAACTCAAGGGAAAAAAACATGAAAAAAGCAAAATTTTACCTTGAGTAACAATAAGCGTTTACCCTAACTGGAAAAATCCTTGAGTGTAGACTTCCCTTGTTCAGTAGAACATTTGCCACCTGAGAAGAGCTATGCTAAGAAGAGCACGTCATGGCTTTCCAATAAAACAGTTTTTAATACTCATAAGAAACGTGCAACATCTCAAATAGAAAAGGAAGCAGAGAAGGAACATGTTTTTAACACAGAGAAAAACATCCCTACATTGTATAAACTATCAAATTTACTCAACTTAATGCAGCTTTGTGTAACATTACAGGTCAGAGAGAATTTCTTAATGGCATTTTTTTTTTATCACCCTTTATAATATCAGAGAGGTTTCCTAGGCTTTATATCTGAATACTTTGTGGACAACTAATGTTGAACATCATTTAACAATGAACTTTTCCCGCTATGACGGGTCAGCATTGAACAGATACCAAAATGTGTGTGTGTGTGTGTGTGTGTGTGTGTGTGTGTTAAATCTCAGCACCCATATACAGTGGCTCTCTCCTCCAGTGTGCCATTTAGTTTAGTCATATACAGTTTGAGAAAATGATTAGAATTAACTGCATTTTAATTTGATCCATTGCATTTGCATATACCCCAAGGAAAGCGTAACTCCTGCTTGCTTACAAAACCACGCCCTGCTTTGATGCCCAGCCTTTCACTCCCTCCCTGTCCTCTGCTTCCCACACTTCCCTACACTGAACTTCATGCACATACACTCACAGTCAAACATCCCACCCTCACCTGTAGCTCCCAAGATGGCCAGCATCAGGAAGACAGGTAAGATGATCTGCAATGCTACTTGGAATTGTGGCTCACCTGCATTGTACTGAGGCTTGTGGGCAGATTGTAATTTGTACAAGCCATGGAACCAAAACAGAACGCCTTGAGTCCTGTGTAGGTTGTGGCTTTGTTCCTACATGGGCTTTAATGTATTTTCAGCAATGATCTGTAAGATGGTACCCTGGAAGAATCCAATCACCTCCCCTGGGTGAGCTGAGTAGTTCCTGTGGCTCCCAGAGAAGAGTTCACATTTCTTAAAAGCAGCCCCCGGGTCTGCCCAGAAGCTGCATGACTAAAAGCAGTTTGGATGGGGAAATGCTTTAGCGCCCCTGGTTGCACGTGCAAAGCTGCATGGGCAATAGAGGATTCCTGTGTCTCCTCTTTTAATGTGAGATGTTGGTTCCTATAGTAGATACTCCCATTAAGAATTATTTAAAATTCATATTTTTGCTTAGAGGCTAAAGTCCATTAGACAGTTCATAATTTAACTGTTCTTTGGGGAAATGATAAGGGTTATGCTGGTAAGACTTAAAAATTGACTCCGAATTTCTGTGGCAGTGATAAATAATTGAGGCAACCCAGAGCTTTTAACACCATGATTCTAAAATGACAGAATTTCATTCACTCTCCACTCAAGCCCTATCTCACCAAGCAGGCCTGAATACATCCACACATGGGTTTTTGCTCTGCCAACCATCTGGTCAAGCTCAGATCAGCTTCATCTGCCACTAGGTCATTCAAGGGACTCACCACCACCACCACCACCAGTAAAACTATCAGTGAAGGCAAAGGTCATCTTCATCACTCATGTGGTACTGGCTTTGTGCCATTTTATCTGAATGCAATGGGGACTTTTGTGACTGCAGTAAAGTCCCAAATATGTGGCACAACATAGTATCTGTATCACCATGAAGAGTGAGACAAATACCTGCGGTCTCTGAGTGGCAACATACCCTCCACTGGGCCCTCACGTGACAGTGGTCAGATTGTCCTCAGCATGTATTGGGGATACCAGGAAGGAGCAGGTGAGATGAGGGTGAGAGCATGCTGTCACCACTCCCAGAGCCTGGAACAAGTTCTGTTGGTGACACTGATTCATATGGGTTTGGAAGATGTCGTTACCCTTGAGTGTTACCTAGCAGATCACTCACTTCATTGATGTTTTTTAAATTTTCCATTGTCTTTCATTTCTACTTTCATGCCGTGACTTTGAAAATAGGTTAATAATTGTAACTATCACATATCAAGTAGCTACGGTAATCTTTCTGTCTCACATCATGAGAGGTAGGCATTATTATTTCCTTGTTGTTCTTGGGCAAAACTGTGGCACGAAAGAGTTCCTGGTCTTAGAGTAGAGTTAGAGTACATTAGAGCCAGAATGGCAGGTGCCTCTGTCAGACCTCTATGAGTTTCTCTTTACTTTCTGAGAAGTAAAAGGGTGAATATTCACACTTAAGTCCTATATGAGGCACAAAGTCCTGGCTTTGGCTGTTAGAAAAGGGAATGAAGAGTGACTGTGTCTCCTTCATATGACTGGTCAGCTTACAGGCCTAGCTACAAAATAGAAATCCAGAAAATCTGAAATAGCTCAAGATGCACCACAACCTGTTGGCACAAACGCATACCTTCACTGTGTAGTTTTAATTACAGCTACTACAGTTAGGATGATTTTTTTATAAATTGAGTAATGGTAGCAGCTGACATTCATGCAAAGGTTCACTTTACTTTGTCAGTGCCTGGGCTGGGTTGCTGCCCCACTTTAGCAAAAGCTGGGCTGGAATTGTCCTCCTCAGACTTTGGTGGGAAACAGTGAGTTTATTTTCTTTAAACTGATCTGCCCAGTCCTGTTCGCTGCCTTTATTTTCACTCCTGCGGTAGCTTTGTCCATCCCCCCACAAAGACCTGCTCCCTTTCCCCACTTTCTTCCTCTTAGTGCCAGAAGTGTCAGTTGATGCGTATGTTGATGGAAGAAGCAGTATAGTGCAGATTCCCTGGGGTTCTAGAGAGTAATACCTCCTGTTCTTATTTTCCTTCATTATTGGCTTTGCTTAAGGAAGGATATGCAAGGGAGGACTGGGCTTCCAGAGCTACTCACTGGAATGGCTTTGTAAATGTACTGACTGGGCTGTGGCCACTTGAGACTGGTGTGGCTAGGAAGCTGCGAGCTAGAATCTCCTGCCGGGAGCACACTTACTACAGCAAATTAAAAAGAGGATTGGCCAGGTGTGGTGGCGCACACCTATAATTCCAGCACTCTGGAGTTTGAGGTAGGATTATTGTGAGTTTGAGGCTAGCTTGAACTACAAAGTGAGTTCAAGGCCAATCTAAACTGTATAGTAAAGCTATCTAAAAAACGCAAAACATTGCGTCTCGGCCCTTTGGTTAAGATCAAGTGTAAACACAAAACAGAAAATAAAGATAGAGGAGTTGGTGTGCATAGTTCCTGCAGTATGCAGTATTTGGTTATGTATTTGCGTGTCTAATTAGCTTCCCTCAGCTTGGATTTCTTACCAGTGACATTTAGGCTAAAAAGCTGAACTCACGGTAATAACCTTCATTTTAGGATTCATGAAGTACTTAAACGTATAAGCTTGCCCTCATGATAGATGATCTTAGTTATTTTTAAAATGTGTCACTAAAGTATATTCATTCTGAAATAGAAAAATATTCAGTGTATGTTGTTTTGATGGAATTTCAGAGCATATCGAGTACTTCATATTCTTGTATAACTACCCTTGATTCTTAAAATTGATGAAGAACCTGGATCTCAGAGTTGGTTGGAAAAGTGATTTTCACACATGAGCTTGAATTCAGTGTCTGTACAGTGGAAATGAGATTGAAAACAATGGCTAAAGCAGAGCCAAGGATATTACCTAGACGGAAACCAAAAGCAGGACAGGCAATAGATCTTACCCTACCCGATGCCACTTCTGCTCCCCACCTCCCTCCCAGGGTAACTCAGTTATAGCACAGAACTGCATCCTACAGGAGTAGAAACTTTTGCTAGAAGGTGGCAGTGCAACCAGTTCTTGATATGAGACTTTACCACCTTGTACCAGGAATTAAGGAGTCAAGAGTGTGCAGAACCACATTTGGGAAGGGGATGGCTGTTGAAATCATCGTGACTCTTCTGCTGATACACTCTGAATGGATGTTTTCACTCAGCTTTGTCTTCCCCAGTCTTAAAGACGAGTTAGCAGGCACAGCCTCTTCTAGCGCACCTACTCTAATCGCATACATTACCATTACAGATACAAGCAGCAGGCAAGTTCAACATAACACACCACTGCTTCCGAGCAATGCTGAATGTAGAGATGTTATCAGGCCATTTTTGTATGTTCTCATCAGACTTTGTTTGGCTGAAACTGCACTCCTTACTGCTTGCATGTCTACTAATTTATTATTATAATCTTTGTATCTACCTTTGTTCTCTCACCACTAACACACTGGCCTCTGAATGCATGAGCTTTGTGTAAACTAGTATGTGATTTAGCAACTAGTGAATATAGCGGTGGTAATGTATTTTAAGATCTTAATTAGAAGTATTGTACTTAGAAACATTTTTATATTAAGTGGTAAAAAGACAGAATATTAGTATGCTGTGCACTTAATTTACCGGGATGAGCTCTTACGTAATTTTATTTTTGTTCTGTTAGCTGTTTATCTGTTCTAGAGGAAACTTCATTGTTGACTTTCTAGTTGAAAAGTATGATTCTATATAGTAACATTTAAGCAAATCTGTTTCATTCGTGGGTTTAGAGAGCTAAAATTTTAGCAATACAGTTTTGGGAATGACAGAGTAATTTTCCTAGTAGTTAATGCTTTGCAGTAGGAGCTTATGAACATAGAAGTCAGAGGGTTTGTTGTGAACCCACTTTTCAGATACTTGCAAAGGATATTTGGCAACCTTGTGATATTTATGTCATATATTCTCGACGTCTCAGGACTCTGTCTCCTGCCAAGTCTCCTTCTTCGTCAACTGGGTCTATTGCCTCCAGCAGAAAATACCCTTACCCGATGCCCCCACTTCCTGATGAAGAGAAGAAAGTGAACCGACAAAGTGCCAGGGTAGGTGGTGAAATTTTCCTTGTATTTTAGTCATTCCCACTTTCTCTGTGAATAGCCATGTTTCCTAAAACTTGTTCTTAGAAAATCAGAAAAATTAAAATTGAAAATTAGTAGATTCTTGGGGCTTTGGGGAACAGATTTATAATTGCAAACTAGTTTAATCTGCATTGGCATATCTAGTGATACTTGGTGCATATTATTTATTTGTTACTGTGTACTGTACTTACAACTTTTATTATTTATTCATTGTAATTAATATGTTAAAACCTGGAATTGACAAAAGCATCCATGTATTTTGCTTTGTCAGTTTTTTTAATACCCCTGGAAATGCCAGAAACTAAGTAAATTAGCCTCATTGCCATGTTCAATTTATTTGTGCAGGCTTTTTACCTGCTAACAACATGCCAATAGGATTTTAGAAATAGGAATCTGTGACCAAAATTCAGATCAGGGCTGGGGTTGTATGTTAGTGGTGCAGCACTGGCCTAACATGTACAGAGTACTGAGTTCAATCCCCAGTAGCAGAAAAAAAGAAAAAGTTTTGGAGATGGTGGTTGAAATCACTTTTTTTCAGTGCTTTGAATGGAGCTACAGCCCAGCATCAGAAAGCCCAATTTAAAAAACAAAATGGAGGTACTGACCCTTTTTATGAAATTATGATTCAATAGAAGTTTATTTAAATATTAAGTCTTCAGCTGGGTATGGTAGCTGTATCAATCAAGGTTTTACTAGAGAGACAGATATAACACAAGATGTACAAATGTACCAAAAATTACAAGATTGGCGTACAGTGGTCAGCTATAGAGTTGTATGCATGCAGAGGGAGTCTGAATACTGGAGGCTGAAGGGTCCAGCGTAAGGTTGGGAGTTCACTCAAGTGTTCTGTGCAAGTTTGTATAAGGAGGCCCATGGACTTGTGATAGAAAGCTGATCAGTCTATGCTGAAAGGCTGAAGGATCCAAAAATTCTGTTAGAAGCCGGGAGATGATGTCCAAGCTGAAGGCAAAAACTGGATCTCCTGAAAAGACTAGATCTCCTCCAAAGTATGGAAGCCCCCTTCATCTACCCATTTCCCTTTTATACCATCCAGGCAATGAGCTGCCCTATGGTGTGTGCTCTACACCCTTGAGTATAGAATTGCTGAGCCAATTTAGTAAAGCTTCTAAACTTCTCAAGTTGACTCAATCAGTCAACTGCTGCAATCCTGACTACGAGATTGGTACCAGGAGAGTAGGGTCATAGCTGTGATATTGCCTGGCTTAAAAGCCTTGGGAATTAATTTGGAAAGGTTTTGAGAGACTGGCTTCGAGGCAGCCCCTATATACTATAAACTATATGGGAGATTATAGTTGGAGCCTAGGAAATCAGTATTAGAGTACTGATGGAAATGCGGCTGGGTAAGATGAAGCTCAGAAGGTTTCTACTGAGAAGGACTGTGTGGGCTGCTGGGTCCCGGATAGTAGCTTGTGCTTTAGCAAGAAGTTCATTTGCATTTTGCTTGTGTTTAGAGATATTGCGGGGGGCGGGGAGAAAAATTTCAGTGTAGTTTATTGTCAAGATGGTGGCATGGTTATTATTGAGAGCTTTCAGACAGATCTGTGTTTCCAATTAAGAGTGAAGAGCCATTAAGGTGATTTGAAGAATTTGACCAGAGAGAAGGCTCCAGGGGAGCAGTGGGTTGCAAGGATGAAATACAGGAGACTGTGGTTGTTCAGAAGAGTGGAACAACGGAAAAATAAACTGCACCCTTTCACCTGAAGGGAAGAGTGTATTCAAATTGTAGGGGATCCCTGCTTTTTAGTCTTGCCATGCCCTCTTGTTAAAAGTGAATGGGATGCAAGGTTTGTGATTGTAATAACTCTTTTAGTATTATTTTAATGTAGTTTTCAGATATGTTTGTAATCAGATTAATTAATGAAAGTATTATGTTTTAACTTGAATTTTGATTACCCTCTGAATATTTTGTTTTGGAAGCAGAAATGAGTGCAATAAGATATATATATATATATATATATATATATATATATATGTATATATTATCATTGTAGATCTGAATCGTCCAAGATTAACTTTTCACAAATCCACTGAGTCTCTGGTTTAAGGAAATGTGTATGGTTATCAGATTGACTAGGGTTGGATTGTGGTAGACTGACAACTGGTGATCAACTTGTAACACCCAGCTGAGCTGGTGGGCATGGTGGTACACGCCTTTGATCCCAGCACTCAGGAGGCTGAGGCTGGAGGATTATTTTGAGTTCCAGGCCAGCCTGGGCTACAAAATGAGCTCAAGGCCTACCTGAACTACATAGTGAAACCCTGTCTCAAAAAAAGTGTAACTCCCAGCTGATCTGAGTCAGCATGGTGCTGGGTGTGGAGGGCCCACCTGAGCATTGCTGCCAGTAGTGTGACAAGAAGAGGAAGGGGTGGTGCTCTTGGTTCTCTTGGAAGAGCTTGTCACTCTGGCTTTCTTGATATGAACTTGTCTGTTTTCATGATAGGAGGAGCTCAGAACCTCACCGTTACTGAGGATGACTGTGGTACTTTTCGGGGGGCACTGTGGTCCTTACTTTAAACATCATTTCCTGGTGCTAGCAGAGATCCCTCAGCTTGCTGCCACAGATCCTTCATCCTGCTGATATAGACTTTCGAGCTTTCACCACTGACCTTTGGGTCTTCCCAGCACAGATCCATGAAATGGACTTGCATGAGTCATTGTCATGGGCTCTTGGCCTCCAGCAGGACTAGGGGTGGCAGAGAGCATTGTTAGGGGCTGTAGGTCTTCAGCTGGACTTATTCAGGACATTGCCATGGGACAGGCCCCTAGCTATATTCTTTAGGTCTTTAGCATGTAGACTGATTTCTTGTATTCCTTTGCACTTGACTTCTTAGGGTTAACTGTTATGAAACAATCCTGTAAATTTTGTGTCCCATATTAAATTGTTTCCCTTACAAAGCCTGACTATAGTATGGTCATGCCTATAATCTCAGCGCTCTGAGAGGCAACTTTGACCCCACCTAAGCAACCTAGTTAGATTTAAAGAAAGGGCTAGAGATGTAGTTTAGTGTGAAGATGTAGTTTAATCCTCACTACTATAAAAATGAAGAAAGAATATTGTTTCCTTTTAAGTTTTAATCATGATACCACTGTCTCACAGGATTCCTGGAGCACATCCTTTGTGTGAAACTTGAAGCCTAATGGAGTTTAGAAAGGCAAACTCAGAGGTTTAAGTGAAAGATGGAATTACTTGGGATCTCTAGACTTTGTTGTGGTCAGTTATACTATGTGGATCTTCTTCGAAATAATGAAGGAAAAAAAGGCTCTTAAGATCTTGACAGAATAAATAACATCAAAAAATGTTCAGTATCGCTGGCTATTAGAGAAATGTAAATTGAAACTATTTGAGATATCATCTTACCCCAGAAAGAATGGCTATCATAAAAAAAAAATCTAATAATAAAACCTGGTGAGGGTATGGGGAAAAACGAACTCTTCTGCACTGTTGGTGGAGATGTAAACTAGTACAACCACTGTGGAATCTGTTTGGAGATTCCTAGGTAAACAAAACAAAAGCAAATTGAAATTCCATTTGACCCAGTTAACCTTCATCTTGGTATCTTCCCAAAGAGTTAAAATCACCAAATTACAGGGACACATACACATCAATGTTTATAGCAGCACAGTTTATAATAGCCACAGCCTCTGTGGCCATCAACATATGAGTGGATAAGGAAAATAGTGTATTTAGACACAGCAGGATATTCCTCTGCTCTAAAGACACATGAGAGCCGTTTATAAGAAAATAGTTGCAACTTGAGAATGTAATATAAAGTGAAATAAGTCAGACACACAAGCTTAAACATCACGTGATCTCTCTCATGTGAGAAACTCGAATATATGTAGTTCAAATAATTCCCCAATTACCTATTATGTTGTTTCAGAAATATTTTAATTATATGCTAATTTGTTTCACTTATACTAGTTTTTTAAATAATTTATTGAGAAAGAAATAGCAATGAGACAGTTTTATACTGCTAGTTTCTATTAGTTCAGTGAAAAGAAAGTTTTTTGCTAGTATGTTTGCTTTTTCTTTGTAAAAGAGAATCTTTTTTGTCTGTACTCTGAGTAACTATTTTGAAGATAATGATATACACTGTATTAACCATTGTTATTTGTTAGATTTTCTTTTTTAAATTTTAGGGAAGGGTCTACAGGGTGTTCAGGGTCTCACTACTAGATGAGACTTATAACGATCCGCCTGTTTACAGCTTCCCAAGAGCTGGGATTACAGGCACACGCCACCATGCCCAGTCTCAATCGCTGTCTCAGTACACCCCGGGGGGCAGGGCTGGCACAGCAGACCTGGGATGGAACCCCTGGTCCCTGCAGGCGCTTTAATCCACTGACCTATTTGGCTGGCCCTAGATGTTTTATTTTTTTATAAAATATAAAAAATGTAAAACACTTGATAGATTTATCTGCTAGTAGGTCATAGGTTCATGAACTTTTTGATCTTATTTAATGCCTGAGAGCCTCTGTGATTGTGAACCTAAATGATGAGATCAAGGTAACTGTGGATCACCCAAACTTTATCTCAGCCGGCCAAGCAAGAGTCAGTAAGAAAACACATCATTACCTCTACCTGAAGAGGAATTGGTGCCAGGTGTGGTGGCACACACCTGCAGTCACAGCACTCCAGCAGGATCTTGTGAGTTCAAGGCCAGCCTTGTGAACCTAGTGAGTTCAAAACCAGTCTGAAC